>VYZW01031860.1:0-10104 GCA_013401315.1 Balaeniceps rex
CTCCAGCACCTCAATGTCCTTCTTGTACTGAAGGGCCCATTTTATAGTGTTTCTATCAGACTTGGACTCATACAAACATATATGAAGCAAATTTAAGGTGATATAATAAATGCAAACAGTTATCTGCAGATTTTCTTTTTTAAAGCTAGACTTGGCATCAAGATTATTGAAGTCCTGATTTCTTTTAGGGAGAAGTAGGACCAGCTGGACCTATTGGAGGAGTCGGCCCAAGAGTAAGTATAAATAATTTTGTTAGGGCAGACCATTTTTCAGCAGAAGTACTGCTTTAAAAGGTAAATTTACTGTGAGAAGTGACTGTGTTAAAATGGCATCTCCTGAATAAATACATCTCTTTCCTCAGCACGTGCTCAAAGCAAAGCTGGGAGGAGAGATGGTTTTCCACGCAAAGGATTTGAAAGGAAATCGCAGCCATGATGCACAAAATAAAATTTTTGAAAAGGAAAGAATCAATAGTGAAGTGCTTATGGTGCTCCTCTGAGACAGATGAAACCACCATGTACTTCCTAGGGACTGAACCAGCTGATATATCAAAATATTTAAATTGGGGAAGAGCCCACCAGGAGACTCGGCACACAGGGTGAAATATAAAGGACTGAGGCTTTAAGAGATCATTTTCAAATTGATCTGGTAGACAGTTGCTGAAAACAGTAAAGCTGGAATGTCATAATGTTGTTTGTCCTGACATGTTTTAAAAGATAAAAGTTTAAAACTAACAACCAATTTTGTTCGTTGTAACAATGTACTAGTGTCCAAGTAGTTTAGTGGACTTGGAGCTTACTTTTAGAAAAATTCTAAGCTAAAAATTAATACTAGCCTGCACTAGGGACTACGGGAGTGTCACTAAGATTACTGCAAGCAATATGATCTTCTGCCTTTGCTTGATTTGCTTATGTGGGGTAATCACTGGCTTCATCTTCATTTTGGATGACTTTCCCTTTCTTGCATGAACTTGGGAAAATCTTTCCCATTGTTTCCCGGTTCTAGGCTGGATGTATTCCTATGTCATTTTTCCTGTTCATTAGCTAGTCAAAGCTGGGAATTTGCTTTCTGTTAGAAATAATACTAAAATGCTTATTTGCCACACGGATTAGGTGTTTAAAAAAAAAAAAAAACAAAACGCACAACAAACAAAAAAAAGAAACCCTTTTTTTTTCCAGCTGAGGAAAACATGCAAAAAATTGAACAGAATTTCAAAACACTTTGTGACTCAGTTCAATATTCAGTTTAATCTGCCTAAGCTTCTGCCAAGAGCCTCATGGAAATTTTTATTTTGGCTGCATCATACTTTGAGTCTCCTCCTTGGGCAGGGCTTCATGTCTGGACAGCATCTCCCATGTTGTGCTGTGGCGATTGGGAAAGGCGATGCTGCAGCGGGTGACTCATGGGCAATGAGACACCTACCTTCACATTCTCTGCGTCACCGGGCGTGCACAGGCCACCATCGGCTGGTGTCAAAGTGACCCAAGAGGAAAAATTTCTGTGTAAGCTAGCAAACGGAAAGATTTTTAATCTATTTTGGGTCAGTTTGACCTAAATTATTTTGGTCTTGATTCCTCTCAATGGGAAATGTGCAAACCATTGGCATGTCTTATGGCTCCCTGGTTTCTCTCTCTCAAATTTCTCTCTCTCAAAAGAAGTGAAAATAATATCAATGTGGGGATCTGAGGTGGGCCCCAGGGTTGCTGCCTGCAGAAATTTTTTAGTAGCTTGCTGGCTAACATCCCCTCCTGAAATGAGAGGTAGGGGAAATGGGAATTTTGCTTGATGGGGAGCCCTGCCTGTTTTTTCCCTGCATCCCGGGGCCCATCTGCTCTCGCCTGGATTCTACGGCTTCTGTTGGCTCCAGCTGTTTCACAGCTCCGGGCCAACTTGTTCGCACTGCTGCTCTGGACTCTGCTCCCGTCTCTGCTTGTCCTTGCTTCTTCACTCCCGCTTGTAACATAGGCTGTGTGATCGCATTGGAGAGAGAGAGTTCCAATCGTGAAGTTGTTAAGTCTGATATAGTTTAGCAGGACAGAGTCAGTAAGCTGCTGAACATACCTGTCTGCTTAAATTATGCTTGCTTGCTTGCAATTTCACATTCATTTGATTTACATAGGTTTTGTTTCCGTTTTCCGTTAAAGGAGTTTTAAAAAGTAAATGCTTACATCTGAAGGTAAATGCTATCAAAATTGTGTTGTCGCTGTACTAATTAAATAGCCATGGGGACAAGGGAGGTCTCTGAGAGGGACCTGAAGAAGTGGTCCAGCCATGCATGGCCCCGAGGCACCGTCAGCTGTTGGCTGTGCCTTTAGCTGACAGGTATGTCTCTGACTTGGTTTTTGCAGCCTCCAGGGGTGAGGTTTCTTCATTTTCCTTGGCAATCTGCTTCAGTCCTTTCCCTGTTTTACAGACTGGTTTTCTAACGTCTAGCCTTTCTATCTGAGAGTCTTGCTACCACCTTGCTTCCTGTCCTGCAGACCATTTGTAGGCATGGTCAATAGGTTAGCTCCCTTTTCAGCCACTGTTATCCTGACTTACTTCGGGTTTGTCTAAACTAGGTAAAGTGTCCTTGTAGGTGATGTATGGTAAACCTTTGATTATTCTTATGAAACTGTTCTAGTTTTTTTTTCTTGGACAGTAATGGAGCAGGTTTCTAGTGCTTCTGGAATTCCTCATCTCTTCTACTCTGTAGTTTTCAGGTAAAAGTGTACAGCCCCCAGTTCAGGTTTAGTCATGCGCCAAGCAGGCAGCCAGAAATTTTCGCCTCATTTTCCTCCTCCCCACCACCCCTGCCCCCACCGTTGTTTCTAACATTTGCTTTAAAAAAACGTGCATGAGACAAAAACTCCCTGGGTCCAACAAGCAAAACAGATCATCCTCTACTGGAACAGAAGGTGAATATGAACCTGGACTCCAGGTCCCAGCTTGGAAAAGAATTCCCATATGTCTAAAACAACTGGAGCCAAAACTGAGGATGCTTCCCCGCTTACTCAGGATATGTCTCAGGTTCCACAGAGCTCAGCCTGTTTGAATTTAGGAAGAGCTTTTTGAGCTGAATCTAATCACACGATTTGATTTTTCATTCATTCCTTTCCAAACCTTCCCACCCAAAGTCAAATGCTTATACTCTCTTAAATTAACCTTTCTAAATAAAAAAAGGCTCTTTTTTTTTTTAGTATTTCTTTATTTGTCCTGTGAAAATACAGTAGATGCCACATTAAAGAAGTGACTGTGTTTATTCAGTTTCCTCCTAATTAACCCTCTTTCTCAAAGGCTATCCAAATATTAACACTGTAACTGTCAGTGTAGCTCAGCTCAGTCAGTGCAAGCATTGGTGCATTTAATTATGCTTTTGTACCTTCATTGTTGGAGCAGAAAATGCCTTTAAAGGGGAGGAGATTGTTTTAAACCAGAATGTAAAAAGGAATCGGTGTGAGTTGATTCCTTTCTGAGGAAGTAAAAAAGCTGGTGTTTATATAGCCATAAGGTGAGCAGTTCCTCCTGAAGACGGAGGAAAGCGCTTTCAAAGCTGCCGCGGTCCCCCAGTGCAGTATTTTCTGAAGGTGGTGGCATATGTCTTCCTGTGGGCTGAAGGCACGTGAGGAGCTTGCGGAGAGGCCTGGGAATTGAGTGACAGTGAGAGATATTTATATTAAAATATACATGCCTGTATCAACCCATCGTGAGGTGAAAGGAAGCGCGGGTGGTTGCTGCTTCCTGAAGGGGAAGGGCAGAACTTTCAGCTAATATTTTAGGAAACAGACATTTCCTTTGGGATTACCCTTCCCTGGAAGAGTAATTTTCTCAGGGGTTTGCAAGCAGAAAAGCAGGCATCCCTAGTTCAACCTTCTGTCGGTGGCTTTTCCTTGATGTGTAATTTACAGTTGTATTGCATTTCTGTTTAAAGCCAAATCTGCGTGTTTCAAATTGCTTTACCAGTTAAATCCCCTTGTTCCATTTTCTGACCAACTTGCTTCTGTCGTGTGTCCTTTGCAGCTAGTACATAGCTGGGGTACTACAGCCAAGAAACCTTTACAAATTGTAACTCCAGTTCAGTTCTGATAGGACTAAAATTATCGAGGTAGTTAATAGTGGCCACTAGTTTTCTTTCAATGAATTTCATTTAAAACATTTTTATGTTACAGTCTTGCTCTCTAGAAAGACCTTAAGGTTCTTCGCAGCAATGTAGTTAAGCAGCACGTAGTAACCTGCAGAAGCCCATCACTTGTTCTTTGCTAAACCTTGTGGAAAGACATGACTTGCTTTGTCTGGGTCTCTCAGAACTTCTCTTCACGATCTTTTTCTCCCTGCCTTCCTGGCTGTGCCATGTTTTAGTCCATTGGTGAAAACAAAATTCTGTTCCTAAAGCAGTGATATTTGTTGGAACTTGTAGGGCAAAATGAAATCACGCAGGCAGGCAGAGAGAGAACAAGAGAGGTAAAAAGGATTAATATGAGAAGTGATGGAACCTACTAAGACAATATAATTTTAAGCCATATAGAGAATTTCTCAGATGCCCAGAAACTGACACACACGTTGTGCTCTGAAAGACAGGCACAGAGCAGCTGGAGCAAAAGAGCCAAATGGAACAATCCCATCTTTTTTGAAGAAACCTGTTTGTTATCTGTTGCTTTAGTTGCTCTTGTCTCAGGACAGCTGATGTGGAAAGGAAATCTCTCATTACAGAGTCCTGTGATTGCAATTATTGTCTGCTGGAACAACAGCTGATAATTTCCTTTGAGCAGAAATCTGCATCTTTTTGTTACTGAATCATTAAAATGTTGAATTAATTTTCTTTCTCCAGTTGTCAGACTTCAGCAATCTCATTAGCAACTCACTCAAGAGCCAGATCCAGTCCATTGGACCTTTACTTTTGGACTAGGGTCTTTGCCTCGGAGCAGATGGGGAAAGTTTGTGCAGGCAGGGCTATGCTGTTCAGATAACCAAATGGTTAGGCCATGGTTTATGTTGTAGAGGAAGTAAAGTATACCTGGAGGGAAAACGACCTCCTAAAGTGAGACATAATTAAGTTATAAACATCTAATTGAAAATTCAGGAGGAAAGCATTCTGGGTTTTATGCCTTTGTGGGTCTGTGTGAGTGACAACACCCAGGTAGGGATGTATTTTATAAAATGCTTCTTGTCACTCCATGGCCTCCTGCTCTGATTGATGTTGCTGTATTTCTTCCAGGTAACAATATGTTATTAACTGAGTATCATAGCAACAAGAGCTGTCAACAGGAAAATGCTAGTGCAGAGAGATGAGGCTCAAACAATTTGATGAACAAAGAGGAGAGGATATTTGAGCTGATTTTGTCTGGTTCAGGAAGGACAGTTATGATGCCAGTCCCTGAAGTCTAAACGTCAAATCCTGTTACTGTGAGGCCCTCTTCTGCTGGAATTAGCCAGGAGAGAACATGACCTTGCCTTTTCTTTCTCTCCTTAATATGTTTTTTTAAAGTGAAATTGAAATGTGTTTGATTCTTGGATTGTGACTGTTTTTCCTCAGTGTCATCTGCTGCAAGAGTTAATACAGATCCTGCTTACTGTGCTAGTATTTGCTATAATAATCAACAGTGTATTTTCAGATGTGGATTTATAAATACACTAGCTTCAAATGTCAGTATTAAATATTACTAAACTGTACATTTTTGAGTGCATGTATTTTGATAAATACAGAAATTGGGATGAAATTATCTTTTAAAAATAAAATATTTACAATATTTTATTCTAATCATTATTTTAGGGAAAGCCAGGACAGAAAGGTTATGTAGGTGACCCTGGACCAGAAGGTTTAAAGGTAAGTGATTGTTTTATGTATGAAATAAGATGTGTTTGGAGTATCAACTGTGTACAATTATACACCGCTACCTACAGTGGCATGCCAGTGAAAGGATATGAGTACACATGCTTCCATATAATATAAATGTATATCATACTGGTGATTCTGTTTTCTTGCAAGATCCCATTTTGGAAAAGAACGAAATTATGCAGCTCTATGAGACAGAGATGTGTGAGCAAAGACAAAACCTGCTAAAATGAGATTTAGCTGCCTGGGGATGTGAGGGTGCCTGGCCCTGGGGGTAACAAGGGACCCAGGGCAGTTCCTGCACTGGCAGGACTTCGGGGATGTGAGGGGGGATGAGATGAAGTGCTGCAGTTTGAAAGAGGAGCTTGTGGCAGCAGAATTTCTCAGTGCTGAGTTGCAATCTGAGTAAACAGTACCCAAATCATTGTTCGTCAGGGCGCTGGGGTTATAGTTGTAGCCAGATAATTAATAGCGCATATACACCCAGCTTCCACTTGTAAAATACATAGCAAAATGTTCTGGAGTTACATAACGTGACTTGCAGCGTTGTTAAGGAGAACAGAGTTAATTAATCTAATGCTTAACGCCAGTTCCAAGTTTTTGGGGGGAGGGGGAGAAGTTTGTTAGATGTCATTCAAATGTCAATTTTCCTAATACTTCATAACGAAATTAAAGTTATCAATCGTGTGCACAGGTAACATTTACTTTTGAAGCAGTTGTGAAATAATGAAGGTAATTTGCTGAAAGGAAGATGTAAATAAAAACATAAATCACTCATTTATAGTATTTGCTGACTTAATGTATTTAGTGAACGCTTAATACATTGTTTTCATTTTTGTGGGCAAGTCCTAAATACATTAAGACAGTGCTTACATCTTTTTACGGAATCAAAATTAGCCACTGACAAAATTAAATTTTTGCTGGTTGCTTAATTTTAGCTCTTAAAGTTTTAATTGGCAGATGTAATTTAGAAAATAAAGGGGCTCCTAGGGAAATAGAGGACTTTAATATACACATATGAAAGAAATTACTTTTCTGATTAACTACATCATCTGTTTTCTACATTTAACAGGGAGAACAAGGAGACCAAGGAAACCTTGGAAAAACTGGTGAAGCAGTAAGCTTGAATTCTCTTTCTGGTTTTATTTTTAATTCTATGTTTATTTGAGAGTGAATAAGTAATTTGTTGCAGTAACTTTCTGATGAAGTTTGCCTTTCTTTGAAGCTGTATTATGTTGGCTATACCTTTGTGGTCTTTCAGGATCATACTATTTAAAGAAATTCCCCATTTTAAGTATTTTCCAGAGTTAGTTCTGCTTTTTTCCTAATAGGTGGAGTGAACGTTACAGGTAGGTGTAGGGATCTTCCAAAGCACATTTGAATAAATGAATGAGTGATCCTTTTCCAGGGAAATCATTTGAGAGGCTACATTTAGCCTGAGCTGTACTTTGCAGACTTGTTCTGTCTGTCCTCCATAAAATCACAGAGCTCAAGGTGACCTTGAGGTGACACGTAGTCCATCCTCTACTGCCTAGGCAGGATCAGTTATCTTTATATCACTCCTGAGAAATATTTGGATAACCAGTTATTAAAAAGCTCCAAGAACGAAGGTTCCATAACCTGCAGGCAGCCCAGGGCTTCTCTGTCTTTATTTTTAAAAAGTTCTTCCAGTTGTGTAACCTGACTCCTTTCTGCTGGAAACAGCATTTTACAAATGATGGTTGTTATTGTGTCCCTCCTTCATTCTTTCTTTTCAGGCTAAACAGTACCAGTTCACTTAGCCTTTCACGTTTTCTGGATAATTTAAGTCACATTCTTACTCTCCCATAGACTGTTTCTAATTCATCCAAACATCTATGACTCCAGCTTACTGCCCAAACTGTTCAGACTGCTGGGAGAAAGGGAAAATTGCTTCTTACAAGCCATATTCTTGCATACACATCCCCGTTTTTGCAATACCTTGTCGTTATTCAGTTTGTGATCCACAGTCTCCAATCCTTCTTTTTTAAAGTCATTATCTTTCCCAATTCTTCCACTGTAGCCGCTTTTTTAGTTTATAATTATCACTTAAACATACTGCCTTGCAATTCTCTCTGCTTAATTTCATCCCCTGCCCTTCTGTATTTTTAACTTTTGTCTGGGAATTATGAGCAGGTGTGAGCTTGTTGACCCATGCTTGAGTTACCCAGATGTTGCATAGAACATGACTAAATTGATTTTGTTTCTTGAGTTAATGTATGCTGAGGAGAGATACTGTATGCTAGTTTGGGCTCAGTGCTGTACTATTTACATAAACTCTGTTCAACTTAGACAGCAGTCAGAGTGAGCTCCCCACTGTCTGCAAAGTACCAAGCAGACATACCCCAGACAGCTCATCAAATGGTTGGTTACTGCTGAAATTTTCAGAACTGCTTGTAAGTCAAGTCCAGCTCCTCTGTGCTCCAGAAAAGGGGACTGAGAAGCTGGACTCAGTCAGTATCTGCTTGAACAGGAACTGATAATGCCATATAACACCATAAGGTCCATTTAAAAGTCAGCCAGCGTATCTCTAAACGTAGCGACTATACTTAGCAGCAGCTTGATCCGTAGCTTTGTTCATCAGTTTATACGTAGCAAAACCATCATTTTGTTAGGTTGTAATCAGAGCTGTAAAGCAATAGTTTCCTTTCCTTATGATACCATTTGGAAAATCTGGGGGTTTTTATATTGCTGAATGATTAGGGCAAACATGGAAGAGTACTGGGGAATGAGGATGTCATGGTAGAGGAGAATGGGTGGGACATCATAACACTACATTGCTTTTTATGAAGAGTTGCAGAAATTACCCCTTACAGGGACACAGTAATATAATCTCCTGTCCATACAACCAGCATTTCCCTGACAACATTACACTTGCCTTTTTTTTTTTTTTTTTTCCAACAGTGTGCAGAATGAAGCTTTTACTACATACAAATTCTGTTTTTCAGCCTGTAACATGTTAGGGAAAATTGATAGCATTTACTCTGTTGTACAGTGCCACATGCACCAAAATCCTCAACAAAAGACGAAGCTAAGCTCAATCTTAAATCACTACATTAATAAGAGTACATAAAACAGAAGTCACAGTCACAGAAGCTAGTTACTTAACCTTAAGTTGCTGGATTTGTCATGGGCTTTGTTTTTCTCCTCAGTGAACTTGAATTCAGTGCACACATTTTCCACAACTCAGATATTTGTGTGAAAATAATATCATTCACCACTAAATGAGCTCCATTTTAATACAAATGTGACATTCACTAGCTCAAATATATAATCAATGATTATATGTTGCAATGATGATTAATAAAATAATCATACTAACTACCTAACTGTAGTCAGGGACAAGCTGCAAGAATAAAATAACAAACATATTCTTTGTGCTAAAAGAGGGGATGTTGCATCCCTGTTACAGTGTTATAAAGATAATTATGGCCCATCATTAATTACCACTTCCCACACCTGCTGTTTGGAGAATTTGCGTATGATACAGGATGACACGAGATACCTGAGAACTGAAGTGGTTTATAAGCTATTGATAAATACTCTTTATTTTACTTGTGGACTGTAGAATGTCTTCTGCTTTATTTATACATTTTAATCAAATGAGCTTCATAGTCCCTTGATCCTAATATATTACCTTTGTATTATCTGGCAGCAGAGGACTAATGGCCACTACGTGGTCTTTAGGGGCATAGTATATATTATCCTGTAGTTAAGGCCAAAGGTAAAACACCAAGAGCAGGAGACAGCCTTTCAAACACACTCAGCAGAACTCACAGAAGGACCTTTCAAAATCCTTTCCCTTCACTTTATTCACCACTGTAATCTGTAACAGTTAAGCTTTTCCTAAGTAAATTGAAAAGTACTAGCAGGAAGAGGATGGTTTTTCTCATACGCAGGAAATGTTTTTCCAGATGTGAGTCCTGATGCAAAATATTCACTTCTGTGAACTTTGGATGCAGTTTTCACTTCCAGCTTGAAACAAGTAATTTTTCTTTTCCTTGGTGTGCAGAGAGAATTCAAGCTTCTTAATTCACAGATAAATCCATTCCCTGCTATTCAATATTAGGATAGTGATAGGACGAGAGGAAATGGCCTCAAGTTGCACCAGGGGAGGTTTAGATTTGATATTAGGAAAAATTTCTTTACGGAAAGAGTGGTCAAGCATTGGAACAGGCTGCCCAGAGAGGTGGTGGAGTCCCCATCCCTGGAGGTGTTCAAAAAACGTGTAGACGTGGCACTTCGGGACATGGTATAGTAGGCATGGTGGTGTT
>VYZW01031866.1:2571-23616 GCA_013401315.1 Balaeniceps rex
CTGATACTACATGTTCCTAGAGGAAAAAAAATGGAGAAAGTGGAAGGAGTATTTCTAGTCTTATGGACAAAAAAGTGACAACATAAGAGATGGTGGGCATCGTGGCAAAGTACCTGTGCCCTCACTCAAACTTTGATCTACAGTATTTTCTTGGCAGGACCAAAAGATGGTATAGCCTAGAGTTTTCAGTATGTTTCCTAAAACAGCTCTAAATTTGTACCAAACTTCAGCAAGACAAGACTTCTCTGGCATGCTAGTTTTCATGGCACTAAGAGCAATTAGCACCTGTTAATGGGCATTTTACAGGCATCTTAATGATGTTTCAATAAAAACGTATAGTGAGTATTACCAGAGCCCAAATTCTCCCTTCATGGTGATATCACATGCACAAGAGAGAAGAAGAGGCAGAAGGCTACCTCTCTTGCTTGATAGCCCCAGACAATGACTGTCATAATAAGCAGAAAGCAAAATGAAACAAGCCACAACATTTGTATTCTTCAATTAATCTTCAGTCTCAGCACTGCAATTGGGAGTCTGTGTGTCTCATCTCACTGTTGATAGTTAAGCCCGCAAAAAAAAACCCAACTATTTGTTCTATTTAATCAAGCCCTCAGTGGCGGAAAAAGTTACATTATCTAAATATTTGACCTGCAAGACAGCAGTCATGGCATAACATACTGAAGGTTGTCCTCACCAATCCATGCCTTCAATGGATAGCAGTACAGTCACCATGCAAAAGGTTTAGTTGGACACATCAAAAGTTACCAAGGTGAAAAAACACATGGTTAGAACGCTGGTTTGCAATATCCCTGAAAAAAGTGAGTATTTCTTTTTGTTGTAAAAGAAAAACATTACAGATGCACAAACATCTTCATTACTGACAGCAATGGGAAAGAATGTAGAAGCAGTGTATGTCACTCAAAGCTCAGGAGTTCAGTTATGTAGTAAAATGCTTCTGTAGTTGGCAGCACTGTAACAGAAATAGGGCTGTCAGAGCTGAACCTATTACCTTCAAGAGCCTTTTAGGAGAGGTCAATAAAAAGGAAAAAAGTGAAAAGCACACTTCTGCTTGTAGAGGAAACCATCAATCATTTGCACTGCAAAATTCTTAGGTAATCTTTTTAGAAAGACCCAGGCACAGCTGTGTTTATGCTTTCAGATACATACTTATATTCATCTGAATATAACAGTACTAGGTAATTTTACAAATTAATTAATTAAATGTGTTCCGTAGGAGTCTGCTGTCTCATGATACATTTTTATATCCTTGGTAGAAAGAAAACAATGCAGACATTTGTACAAAACCTTGCTTATTATTCATAATACTCTCTTCTCTGGATTCCTAGGTAACGAGTGCAAAAATACATCAGAAGCATCCTAGTGAAAAGAATTTCCAATGCATTCTAAGTCTAAACATTACCATCATTTTGAGAGATATTTCCAAATGTCAGAGAGCAAATTACATTTGATGTCAAGCCAAAGCATTTCAGTGTGGAAGCATCACTTCAGGCTTCTATTAATAGAACAATCCATTTTAAGAAAGGAACACTACTCTGATTTTACATGGTCTCCCTTGAAGTTTCAGGAATTCAGCTTGAATTTCTCATCATGTTTTCACCATATCTCTTTCAGATTTATAGTTTTCCAATGACCTATACGGCCATCCAGTGTGGTCTTTATTTCAATTAGGTAACTTCATTATTTATGGATGTTTCCATTCATGGTCTCTTATAGTACTTCTAAATGTTTAATGTTAAGCAAATTCCAATCTGTTATCTTATAATTAACAGTAATTCAAACACAAAGGTATTATTGTTCACCTCAAACCATAGCATCATCACTTCTGGCTTACACGAACAAGTCTGCATGAGTTAAAATGCTTACTAGCCGAGATTTAGAGATGGCAACATATTTAGCATTAATGCTCATCTGAAGTATCTTTTAACCTTGAAAAGCATCCAAAGCTTTTCATATTTTATGCCTTAAAACATTTAGGCCATCTTTTCAGAATGAAAGAAGCTCTTTTCAAAGAGATTACTGAGAATATTAAGTGATTGCTTGTAGCTGCAAGTTCTACTTACAAAAATAATCATCCCTTACTTCCACAGTGTTCTCCAGCAACAGTAGTAGCCAAGGGTTAATTTTTTTCAGCTGCCTGAGAATTTTAGCACCTGTATGCCTCTTAGTCAATGAAAAAAGGGATAGGTTAGCATAAACTGTTTCTTGCAAATACTTAAGACAGGTGTCTAAAATGGATACCTTGACAGAAATTCATCTTCTGTTGCAATTGGCTCTAGAAAGAATCTAGATGATTAGCTTAGATCAAACATCTGGAGGATTTATAAATGGCTTGGATATGATGAGAGGCATGCCACCCAAGCAGCTTCCTCTTCTATGATAACAGTAAAGCCCACAGGTCTCCAAGGTAATTAAGCCATGGAGAGATGTTAACGTAAATTAACACCACTAGCAGTTATCCAGAGCCACTCAAACAATGACAAAAGTTAGAATTAAAATGTTATGAGGAGAGTCTTAGAGTATAACAAGCAACACCCGGGACCTACAAGCATAATTATGGGTAGTTGACCAATGCCCTTTGGATGTAGGACACTGTGCTCTCATGTGGACTATAAAGCTTGAATTTCTGATAAATAATTAAACAGGATTTGCAAACTTATGTATTCACCTCAGATTTGTAGTGCTGGAATACCTGTTCTCCCATGGCCCCTTCACTCTTTTTGCTTCCCTAGGTTAAACGGACAGTTACTAGAGCAATGTCAGATCTGTGTACTTTCATCATGCCTCTGAGTCTGGAGACATGGTGGGTATGAGGCAGAAGTCACAGCACCACCACAGCCCTGTCCTGGGCTCATTTTTCCTGGGTCCTTCATGTCACAATAGTGCAAATTAAGCTATTCTTGTAGCTCCTGTTTTTGTCCTTTACCTCACTTGCTTAAAGAAATTATTTAGGTAGCTTGTTTACAGGCTTTTCAAAAAGGCATTTAATAACCTGTTATGCTATGACTTTCTTGCTTTAGGCACATGTATCCATTCTAGGAACTCTTTGTTATTTATTTGACCCGTTTTGCCTTTAAATATTTATGCACACAACTGCATTGAAAGCTACTCAATTTTGCATTGATGGATTTATTCTTCCAGGACTCTCAACTTACTGAGGACACTCAAGAAGTTCATCTAAAGGACCTTAATGTTGATGGTCTTTCTAATTGCACTGAACTCAAACTCTTAGATGACCTTTGGAAATCCCTGGTTTTTCTATTTATTTTGAGCATCACCTCAAATGATCAACAGCAAGTATTGTGAACATGCAGAAAGCAGATTAGCTTTTTTCAAAGATTTTTCTTCCAAAAAGCTAGAATTACATACATACAGAAACTTTTCGTAGCTTCTTTGTCTCCAACTAGTAAGTTCTATTTCTCTGGCAGAATTAGTGCAACCAGCAATTTCCCCAGTGGGAAGAGGCAGGGGGAGGAAAGAATCCTCCCCCCAGATCTTAGCTTCGTTAGACTGAAAAGTACCTCACCATCTATAAAACTAAGAACTTTAAGTTATTAGACAGAAATAAAGTATTTTGTTCATCTGTAGTTCAGACCTTGTAGTATTAAACACAACAGTGTACAAAATGTCTTTTTCTATTGCTAAATAAAGTTACCATGTCTTCTCCTGTCTCCTGTGATGCAATAAGAACTAGCTAACTACAGCACATGTGCAATGAATGCTTAATGCTCTGCTACCCTCCTCTCTGGAAATTAGCTGACCATGTATGTGTTATTGTTGTGGTTTAAGCCCAGCCACCAACTAAGCACCACACAGCCACTTGCTCACTCCCCCCCGGGTGGGATGGGGGAGAGAATTGGAAGAGTAAAAGTGAGAAAAGTCGTGGGTTGAGATAAAGACAGTTTAATAAGTAAAGCAAAAACCGCACATACAAGCAAAGCAAAACAAGGAATTCATTCACTACTTCCCATCGGCAGGCAGGTGTTCAGCCATCTACAGGAAAGCAGGGCTCCATCACACGTAACGGTTACTTGGGAAGACAAACACCATCACTCCGAATGTTCCCCCCTTCCTTCTTCTTCCCCCAGCTTTATATGCTGAGCATGATGTCATATGGTATGGGATATCCCTTTGGTCAGTTGGGGTCAGCTGCCCCAGCTGTGTCCCCTCCCAACTTCTTGTACACCCTGCACCCCCAGCCTACTCGCTGGTGGGGCGGTGTGAGAAGCAAAAAAGGCCTTGACTCTGTGTGAGCACTGCTCATCGATAACAAAAACATCCCTGAATTATCAACACTGTTTTCAGCACAAATCCAAAACAAAGCCCCATATTGGCTACTATGAAGAAAATTAACTCTATCCCAGACAAAACCAGCACAGTTATAAACCTCATGACGTTTCTCTGCTAGACCAAGCAGCATGCATCACAACACTCACCGTAGCCCCGGTCATTTGTCATCCAGACCTCACACCTTATCACACCACACTACTACTCCATTACAATCTTTCCAATGAAATGAAAGGGAAGGACGGATTGTGGGAGCACCATGCATTGGGGTTTTACTGTAGTATTGGGATCTGCCTAGGGCTATACCCGGATTTGGCAAGCTCACAAGCATTTCTATGTCTACTAGTTTAACGGTGACAGTTCACTACATGAGTGAGATGCCCAATAAGAGAACCAGCAGAACGAGCAGTGCCTGCACAGTTTCTTTACATTCTTGTAACCATATATAATGGAAGTCTAGTTATGGTTTTAAGGTTTATCAGACTTTTATTTGATCCATTATGTATTCTACTACAACACAGACTTCCTACCATGGGAAGAAAATCCAGAGCCATTGGTACATGTATGGTCTTCTACAGGTAACAACAGCATCCAGCACAGTATGAGGTTTTCTGACTGGTTTTGATTGCCTGTTGTAATACCCTCTAGACAAAAAAAAATGCTATGAAGCTGCCAGCCAGCAGAAGAATCCCACCAGTACCTGTGAGGGGATTCTGCCAACCGTGAGAGCAACAGATTATAAGTGGAAGTCTAGCAGGACCTACAGCTCCTCTGGCTACCCACTACACACAGCCAGCTAAGCAACACTTCAGGAACCTTCACTAAAAATGTGCCAGCATTAAATACAGTGCTGGAGCAATGTCAGCCCATTAGTTCTGGGACTGGCAAGGTGGGCTTCAGATTACTCAAGAGGTGACAAGAACAGGCTGAAAGGTAAATACGGTAAAGAAAAAGAGTCAAGAGGGGAAAGTAGGAGAGGGAAGAAAAAGGAGAAAAAATATTAGGAATATTGTGTTTGGGGGGAAGGGTGAGGAGTTGAAGTTTTTGGGGAAGGATACAATTGTGTCTTTACCCTGCTTATTTTTACCAGAGAAACAGTTGCACAGTATCATCTCTATTTAAAACAAATGCAGTTATCATCACGAATCCAGAAGCAATTACTGCTGACTTGGAACTAGTTCAGACTTGACACCCTTCCTCTGCCATCTCAGGCTCCCATTTGTTTGTGGGCTGTTAACTGTAGCTGCAACATTGCTGGATTTTACTGCTTGCTGACCACTAAGTTACTATGAAGAACCCAAAAGGTCAATAAATTGTCACAGCTCGCACTCCTCAAAATGTCCTCTGATCTCTTTGAGACCCTCAAAATCCTAAAAAGTGCTCTGCAAAGAAAAAGCACTCCTTGTGAATCAAATTATTTGACCAAGATCTTAAAAAAGACGACACACTGAGGATAAGGCCAATATGCCATCCTCATTGGGCAATATTACCTCCTGACCTCAATGACATCTACAATTTGATCATCTTTGAGGGTTTAAAAATAAAAGATACTTTGAATATCTTCATCCTCTGAAAGATACAGCTACCCTAGACACTTTTATTTGTATGCTACTTAAACAGAGCAAAATCTCTTTCACTTATTTGTAAAAGTTTATTAAAGCTTATTTTGAGCCTCTGGTGCATTTATATAGCCTGCTTATGACCTGGCAACACCTGCAGAGCACAAGTATAATGATAAGTGTTTCAATAAAAAAAAAATCTAAGGTTGTTTCTCTTCAACATCCCTTTGTTGCATTTACGTTCCTGTCTTCAGCTAAAGACTCAGACCTTTTCCTATTCAGCTAGATCCTGAATCATCAATTCAGTTTTCGCTTTGATGAGACTCTCATCTGGCTCAGTAGGACTTGTTAAGTAATGGCCCTGACCTTGGTCCAGTCTCTATGGAATATCAAGCTTGCTTGTGCAGGGTGAAGAACCTACTGTAATCACTTTGGGAAACCATTTATACCACACTGCGTTCTTAAAGCCTGCAATGTTTCAAAGGTGTATTAGAAGGCTGAGAATTATAAGGGAAAAAACATTTGAATTAACACCTTTTTATCCAACTTAAGTTATAGTAAGTACATAGTTTTGCTAAAATCTTACAGTGGGTTTGATATTTGGGCCTGAGAAATAAAAATGAACATTTGGACTTTACCTTAACCTCTATTAAGTCATGTAAGAGCATTTCATGTCTGTTATGCCATTCCTGACCCACCCAGTTAACCATTCAAGTCGCTATGACTAAGTCAACACTGGTAGGCCAAGCACCACTGAACTCCCACATCCAGGTGCATGTACAGGTGCTTTTCTTCTGACTCCATATTGAGGCAGGACTCAAGTGTAAACGAATTCTCAGCCCCTTGGTCTTGGCTTCTGCCAGAAGGTGCCAATGTAATTGAACTGGAGAGAAGCCACAAAATGATCTGAAGAAACGCTTGCTTTGGACAATCAAGGTATTCCGCCACTCCTTCTAGGTACAGCCAATATCCAGCTGTGGAGGGCACGACGTCTCCAGAGGAGGGTATAAAATAATCTGTTCTGAACAGTCATATGCCTGGCAGATTTCTCCTCTACTAGAGACACATGCACTCACATGCACACACACACACAAGCAGCCTTCAAATGTGAATCTGAGAACAGAAATGGATCTAGTCTTATATTTCCTTTGGTTAGACCCAGCTAAGTTGAAGTACAGTCTCTTTGATAGGCTCCTCTGTTATATTTTCAGGGCAAAAACACCTTCTGTTGTCCCTGGATGGAAATGAGCCTGTGCAACCATGAGGTCTTTAAGTCCGGGACAACAGATATTTCCCCACCTTCCTCTCTCCCTCCATATTGGTCAGTAGTTTAATTATAGTTTTTCCCCTCCATCCTCACTCTAGGTTTACAATTCACTCTCACAGGATGTAGAATTGCTAAAAGGAGATAGACTCACAGAACTAAAAGACTGTCTCCCTTGAAAACCAGCAGAGAAAAATACACGTTGGTAGGGTGCAACCGGTCTTATCCTAAATTAGATATCTATGTTTGATCAAATGATGCCTAAACCCAGAAATACTTATTTCTCTACTGTTTAGTACTAATTCAGAGGTAGCTGTCAGAAGTTAAAAAATACAAAATCTAACTGAAGTTCTCCATACAAATTGATCCCCAGTTTTATTGCTGTAGCTAAAAGGGAAGTCTAGGCAAAATGAAAAAAACACATGTAATTTCCCAAATAATTCTTGAGCACAGGGTCTTCAGAGGTCCTCCAAGATGTCTGTTGTTCCTATTCTTTTCCTCTCCACAGAGGCATCTAGCTGTTATTTCTATAAATTAGGCCATTTCTTGTTCATTAAATTTCCTTCCTCCTTACCTAGTCAGCCTGAGAAGTTGGATTTTTCTTTTACATGACATGTTCCCCTCTCCTGTCCTAATCCCATGATCAGCAGTTCCTTCATCATTTCATGACTTTTGCATCTAGAACACTGTCTTCTCTCTTCTCTTTCTGGGAAATTCCATTATTTTCAGCTTCAGCCTTATGCAGAGAAGAAAAACTCCAGTGCTCCTTCCCTCTTCTCCCTTCCCATGTCTCTACTCTGTTCTCATGTGGACAGGAGCTCCCTTTGTTGAAAGACTTCCATTAGGAACAGAGTTTCAATTTAAAGCAAGTGGTGACTATGCCTCTACCTTCAGCTGTCCAGTAGTGTAAACAGATGAGTCCTGACTGATGCTATTAAATACGTCACACAGATTAACTCCCACGTAATCCACAGACCACTGTGGAATATATTGCACATTTTTTCTCCCCAAGTGTTAACAGATGGTTTACATAAAGATTGCCATCAAAGGTTTAAAGTCTACAACCACCTCTCTGAACCCCCTATTCTTTAGAATTATACTCAGACATGAACATGATAGTAAAAGAAAGTGATTTTCAGACATACACATTCCCACAGCAAAATGTGGGTGGGAATACAAGTTTCTTTTCATATAACCCTGAAACAACATGGTACATATCTGCAATTAAAAAAAATAAAAAAACAACTAAATACTGGGGATCTCTGCAGCTGAACACCTACTGCAAAACCAGAAATAAATTCTAGTGTTAGGTTAGCTCCACTGTTGGAGGTAAATCCTAGCACCATGATGGTTCTCTAAACAGTTAAGACTCCTTCAGCTCTCACTCCCATGTTCAAGTATAGTAATAAGAAAATGCATCTGTTTACTAGCTCTTTTAATCCACACCATTGGTGTCCTCAGGATGAAGGCCTTATGCCCTGCTGCTCAGTATGCGGGTCCTCCTATGTCATACTATAGCACAAAATGGTTCAGACTTCACACACGACCAGAAAACACAATATACTGTACCCCAATTACTGTACCACTACAAACTATATAGATTATTGAAATAAAATCTATCACTAAGAAAAGGATACACTGAGAAATTAATCCAAACCTAAGTAAGCTCTAACAAATACATCCAGTCAACAAACACGAGTGTTACCAGACCAGTCCTTCAGCTAAATACCCAATCTTTGTGTACTGTTGTACTATAGACATTGATCAACGAATTATGGCCAAATGCTAGTTTTTAGATATATTTTAGATTTAATTTGGTTCTCTTTATCACTGTTGAGCTAATGGATGGAGGGAAAAAAAGGAAGAAAGAAGCATTAGGCTAATGCTAGGGTACTTATACATATAGAACGCTCAAATAGTTCCTCTGTGAAAACATGTATAGCTCATTACCTACAAATACTGTTGCTCTTGTTACTCCACTATTGACAGATTAGATGATCTCCACCTTAACCTGACTTGGTTTGAATAGCCTCACCATATTTGTACCCATCCTACATCCACTGTGTCAAACACCTTCTTACCTACTAGATAACACATGGTACCTACTAGACAACAATGGAACTAGACAACTAGGATCTAAAACAGATAACTGAACTAGCCTAAACATATAACATACAAGATGCTGTAAGGTATTTTATGATGAAAATCTTGGCACAGGCAAAACATCATAAAAATTCTTCCAGATAATAACAGGTCATCATTCATCCAAATAAGAATGATAAATAGATATTACTGAAAAATACTGATGGCAGGTGCTCAAACTTCTTTCCAGGATAGATAATATACTATGTTTTATAGAACAAGAGTAAAGAAAGATTTAAGAAGATAGCAAAGCATCTTACTAGGCTAATTGCAGAGCCTACCAGAGTCCTCTATTCTCCCATATCCCAGGTCTGCTTTTTTCTGAGACACTGTGGCAAAGTAGCAAGACAGACTCATGGCTCAGCTCCAACAGCAAGATCAATCAAACACTGTTCAGAAAGAATCTAGGAGTATGACCCTAGCACATATATTAGAATTTTTTTAAATATGTTTTCCTCAGGGTTGGGAAAGGCAAGGCAGAAAGGAAATCTATTCCTATCACAAACATTATTCTTCTAATTTATTAGCTGGATATAGTTTTCAACAGCCAGACTAAATTTTACATTAGCATTTGTTTTAGGTTGTCAATTCAGGAATACATTTTAAAAGAAGTATTAACTGTTCAGGCTATTTCTATTTATAAGTAAAAGAATGCTTTCAAATAGCTTTTTTCATGAAGAAAAAAAATGAAGTGATATTTTGTAAGCCCACAAGCTGTAGGCAGTCAGCTCTTAATATATGCTGTTCCTCTGGGAATTCAGGGGCTGGGAAGAAGAGGTAGAGAATCTGAAATAGTTTAGGTCTTTTGCCTGAAGATAGCTGCTGAGCAGAGAGGTCACTAACTACCTTTCACTGAATGTTTAAGAAGACACATTAGTATTCTGTTCTGTTGGCGGTATTATTATACACAATGGGATTTCCCATCTCAGCACACAGTATTATTACTATTTATATGGTCATACTGTAACACTTAACTGAATAATACATATTCATATTCTGACAGAATGTGCTTGGAATTACAACAGTTTATGCATAGCCTGCAATTTTTGGCAATACGGAGAAGAACACATTCTGGCAAAAGAGTGCTCTCTTCCAGTTTCATTTTTATTAGCAAAGATCATAAAACATGCTGCTCATTAAAATCTGAATAACTTCCACTGGGAGTGCACTTTTCTGAAAGTGTTTTCCTACAGCTGGTGGCAAGATAGATCTGCTGGCTAACCAGAGCTCTAATAGGACATTATGAAATCCACAATGCGGCATGAAGACAGTTGCATAATCAGAGCGACAATTAGGAACTCTATTAAAAAATGGTAAGGGCTTAAGCACAACTGAGTAGCATGTAACAAAGAAAAGAAGCCATCATTGTCAGTCTGAGGTCCTGAATGAAACTTTCATAAATTATATTATTGCTTCCATTGCAAGGAAGCTAAGAATAGATCCATGGCAAAAGCAGCACCATGTAAAATGAGACCATAAATCACAGGTACTAGAAATGCCATCATTAACTGTAGCACAGGACTCTGGTATGGATTACCGTTCTCAGTGTTGCTCCAGCACTCCTCAAGCCCAGGCAGCCATATGATAGATGTTTAGTCTATGGGGTCTGCAGTACCTCTACGACAGGGCTACGAGTGCACTAATAGACCTTACTTACCCTGATCAGCCTTGCCCGGGACCCCCACCCACGCCCTCTGCCCACAGGTCCCAGGGCCTCAATTCAGCCCATGCCAGGGCCATCAGTCCCTGCCTCAACAACCTTGTAAGGGTGCCGGTCTCCAGCTGTAATGCAGTGACAGCCTCTGCCTGGCCACAGATCTCATTAATCCTGACCCTGACCTGCAAGCTGACATCCCAACCTGGCCTGGGTGCAGCCCCGTCACCACTGAAGTTTCAAGCGATCACCTAGTTTCAGGTTTGTCTGTTACCTTAGGCCAGTCCAGCTACCTCAGTCATGCAGGGAGTTAACGGCTGATGCTTACAGGAATGATTGGACAGATTATTACAGGACCTCTCTGGGTGGGACCTTGGTACAGTTCTAGAGATTTCCCTCAGGCAGCTCCTGCTGTGCCTAGTCTGAGCAATTTGGATACTAAAATATGTTGATTAACATCCTATGTGGAGAATCTGGCATTTTCCTCCAAAGACTCCTCTAAGTAGTTTGTGCTGCAAGATAGATTACATTGTACATAGGTAAGACATTTGCAAATAGTCATTAGGAAGTGTGTTTTGTATGTAGTTAAGATAATCAATAGCAATGAATTATGCATGTGCTGGGTGGTCACCGAGGGCCAGAGCCAGAGCTGAGCAGAGCAGCTGCAAGGACCCTGCAATGGAGCCTCCCATCACCACCTGGACAGTGACAAACTGTCCTGTTCAATAGATTTGACTCCCCATGAGACCATTACTCTGTATTAAGATCCCAATAAATTAGTTTGTGTTTCTAAAAAACACTGTCCATGACTCTCTTTGCAACAACTGCATGAAGAACCAGGTAAATATTTTGATCTAGAATTGCACGTTGGAGCAACATTGATTTGTATAGACGTAGCAGCACTTCAATATATTCACTAGTTTGCTATACTGGCCTCTCCAGTACTTTGGCTATTTCAGTTAGTTCAGACAAAATGTGTGAAAGTATATATAAATTAAAATTTCTGTCCTGTTACCAAGGTATAGGACACAAGAAACATGCAGTGTGACACCCCCACTCCTGTTTGCAGCAAAATCTCAGGCAGCTCAGGCTCATTGGTATCTAGATCCACACACACACACAAAAAAATAAAAAACTCTGTAAGATGTCACATTTAGGTGTAAACTTTCCACAATTACAACCTAAAACAGCAATGGAAAATTCAAAGTTCTGCTTATACAGAATCTGTCAGTTAAACCCCATTGCTCACACTTAATGGTAAGATGTAATGCACATTTTTTTTAAGTCTTATTTACTTGTGTCAAAGGACCACTACTGGCCTCAGATGTGGGGGAAAGAAACTGGCATTTTTATACCACATTGAAATTTTTTACATTAAAAATCCTTACAAATCAACATTAAATAGAAAACTTAATTCATTATCTATTATTGTGATTTAGATATATCTATATTGCAAAGTCCCAAAAGAAGTACTAAAGAAAATCACATTATCTAAAACCTTACTGAAGGCATATGAACATTCTTAAGAATCTGTCAAGTCTCTAATAAAATGTAGGTATTCCTGGAAGCAGATTAAAGATTCCGTTTAAAGTACTTCTGTGAACAGATGACTGTAGACCTACTTTAATAAACCAGATAGGCTGAGGGAATAAAAACAAATGCCATATTTTTCAACTGGAAACAACCTGAAGTTAAAAGACCCTTTTTACATCATACTGAACATTATTACATTGTAAATCTAGAAATAAATAATGGAGCTGTACAAGCAAGCACTGGGGGACAGAAAATTGATTGAATGCATTATTGTAAGTAATTTGGTGATTCTGTGATTGGTTTTGTCACCTGGAATGATGGAATTGGGTAATCAAATTTAGTCCTGTATTGTGGCTTGTGACAACAACATATAATCCCTTAACAAGCTCCCTCTTGAAACCCACTTACCTCTCCTTAGAGAAGACCATTTTGGTTTCACTGTTCTGACAGTTAGAAATATTATTTTCAGCCTGCAATGAATCACTGCATATCTATAACTGCATATTTGTATTAACCTTGTCCTTGAACTTCTTCATCCCTAGTGTTTAGCCTCATAAGAGTGTACATAATCAGCAATCAAACATCATTTTACTAAACAAGTCAAACTTGCCTACATTGTTCAGCTGTACTGTTGTGGTGGAGTTGCGCTAGGTTAAACATTCAGAATATGACTCTCCAGATCATTTTCCCTGCCTCTTCAAACGAGGTGGCATAACCATATATCAGCTCATTTCCTCTCCTAGTTTTGTCAAAGTTATATTAAAGCATCCTTCTGCTGGAGGGGTTTTGACAGAAATGGGTTAGATAGCACATAAGCATCATACATACAGATCTGAACCCAGCTCAACGGCAGCCAAAATGGCTTGTCTAACAACAGCTTTTGTGGCTTTTTTTTCCTAGAAAGTAAAATCTCCACCTTCCTTATGATTTTAATAGCTTTTATCTGCATCTCTTCCATCTTGAAGTAATCTTTCTCAAAGAGTTTCAGATGAAGTCTCATCCTGCCTTGTGCAGTCTCACTAGCCCTACCTGCTGGTGGTAAATTTGCAATTTTATTCACCAGGTAGAGAGTGGCTAGTCCCTTGGCCTGACTGCATGTTTGTACTTCACAGTTATTGTCTTTATTCCTTCATTCCTCTCAGCTATTCTTCCTTTTCACAACTTTCTCATTCAATTGAGCAGGCATTCATTTAGTATTGGGATCATACCACATTGCCAGTGAACAACAGCACCAGTTGTCCATATTCTGTTTGTACTCAGTAACTAAAGTACTAAGAGTTTTAATGTTCTTTGGAAAGTGTTTTACCTTTTGAATTACTTTATCCTCAGACTCTTTTGATAAATGGGCTGGCTTTTCACTGATTAATTCACTTTCCATTCTTAACAGGATCTTTGCTGACTCCTAATTCCATTTTACTCAGTTCTGTAGCCCTCTCCTCCATTATCCCTTTCACCTCCATCCCACTCCTCCTTTTGCTTGGGATGAAAGTCAGCTTTAGAACTTTGAAGTAAGTACAAGCCTCTTTAACATTAAATTTCTTGAGCTGTGCAATCAACCTGACTCCATTAAATAATTCCCTTAAATTTCTCAAAATTTGATTTTTAAAATACATCAACTGGAAGGAAAACCAAAACAGGTCTGAAGTGAAAGTTAAGTTGAACTGATGTGTGACCCCTTAATCTAACAGGGTTGGGGGTTTTTTGATAATTTTTTCAGTACTTACAAAGCTAAACATTACAGATTTTTGGCCCAGTAATTATTTAGTAAAGAAGTCAGACTGCTATCACATCCAGGAATAACTGAACTTTATGCTGACCTTCACACATTAGCTAAGAAAATTACAAGCCCAAAAGTGACCAGATTTTTTCAGTAAAAACGTAAAATTCTTTAAAGCTAGCAACTTAATTATGCAGTACAGACAGCTAGGGTAAAGAGCCATATCAGATATGACGTGCTACACTGATAAGAAGGTGGTGCAAAAAATAATTAACTAAAGACAGAATGAAAATAAGAGTCTAAAAAATAAAGTAAATCTTTAAAACCAAAAGTAATGATTATTTCAAAGAACATTAAGAGTAAAATTACTTATACAGGCAGAAATCTTACCCGATTTATCTAAATCGGTAACTGAGTTTCAAGAAAGCAATCAATCATATATTGCATTCCTAGAAAAATTTCTCACAGCATTTTTCTGAAAATCTCTATTCATAATAAAATCCAGTCCTAGGAATACATAGGATATCCTATATATCCTATAGAGGGAGTTCCTTTAAAAGCAAAACAAAAGAAAAAAATCAAAACCTCAAAATCCAACTCTACGCAACAGTAAAAGGGAATTCAAACCAAGTCTCTTCCATCCCTAATACGAATTCGTTATGGAGCTACCCCATAGCCAACGAACAAAGCTATTACAACATGATCTATATTCCCTTATAATAGAACATAACAACCAGCACTTGTGTTCTAGACAATTATTATCTCTCACTTCTGTAAAACGTCTGTTTTCACAACTGCTGTTGGAAGCTGTTCTGAAGAGACTGATACCAGTCAGTGTGCCTCCACTGAAGGGTGGGGAGGTTTTGTCATAAAAGTCCTGGAATAACTAGTGGAACGAGCATCTTTGAATCATGCAGCCCACTGCCAGCTTTAGGACTGGAAGGTTCCATGTACCACTCAAGTCTCCATTTTAACAGTTTTCTCAGTAAACTGTCCCAGGTCTATGACAGTTCTATCCTTTGTTGCAGAAGGAAAAATCCCCCATATATTTTCTTTTGCCTTTATTGCTTGCCTCGGCTTCTGTTTTGACAGCTTCTCTTCCTCTGTTTCCAATATATACGTCCCTTCCTCCATTCTCAGTTTCTTCTTCAACTTTGTCATGATGGTCACGTATTTCAACACACTACGCTCCCAGTCCAATAATCTGTCTCTTATGTTCTCTTCTTTTGTAGACAGGTGCAAATATTTGAGTGGTACCCAAAACTTTCACTCCATTTTCATCCTACCCTATAAACCACAGTAAAATTTCAGTTGCATTTTAGGCCTTCATCCTCTCTTTTGGCAGTGGGGGGGAGCTTTGTAGAAAAGAAAAAGCTTTCATCAGGTACAGTACAAGTATGTCCCACAGTTTTGTCATCCAAAAATTATAGACAACCTTCTTCAAACAAAGCATCCAAAATAAATTCCTTCATCTGCTGACTTCTCTCATTTTGGCTTCTCAGTTTAAGCCAATTTTTTTCCTAAAAAGTTACAAAAGTAACTTAGCACCATAGTATTCCAAAGAACCTTATACAGATTCCTGCTAGCATGCTAAGGATTGAAATGCCCTGTTTATTTCAGGTTAGGATATACAGGATCCCATTAGGACCCTATTTATTAGGATTAGATAATGAAAACACATACTGCTGATCAGATCAATTTAGGGAGAATAAAGGTTTGGTAGCCAATGGATCAATCTGTTTAACTGCCAAAGTACACAATATACTAATCTGTTGGCATGCAGTGTATTAAAATACCCATAAATATTCTACTTTTCTACAGAAAAGCATTTCTGCAACATTTTCTCTGGATCTTCCAGACAGCTATATGGGAAGAAGAAATTAGCATGTAGACTACAATGTCCTTGGGAGAGCCCTGTTGCCTGCACAGTACCAGGCACTAGTGTTTTAGGATTCCATGACTTTTTAAGGATGTGCTAGATTGGACATTTGGGTAAATATACAGGAAACGAGTTTGTCACAACTGCACTCTGTTGTCTCTACTCACCTATAAGGAAAGGTAAGAAAAAGTAAAGTAGAGAGAAGAGCAATGAATTGATCAAAATTGTGTAATGAGCCTGGGATACAATCAAAATGGTCCAAGTTCCTTCCCAATGCTCTCTTCCCAAATCCGCATCAATTTGGTGTGATAAATTTCAAACTAAACTGAACATTCTCACAATTCCTCTGTATTCAGGTCAAGCTTACAGTGAAAAGCTTTCAGAAATTAATACTTGGGTTTGCAAATCATCAGTCAAAGTAAAAATACTATAGCTTTAGCCAATTTATATAAGCTATTTCATGACAGTTTCATGTTTTAAAAAGTACCTCTCATTTTTTTAAATTCTGATGAACATGGGCCAATATTAGTGTATTAAAGGATGCCTAATTAAGTTGCTAAAACATTATGGCTATACCTGCAAGATAACCTGCAAACTTTAGAATCTGTTTAGATGAGAGCCAAGTCTCAGAAATCCATTCCAAAAAATAAAAATATTTCAGCTTTTTGTATCTTGTAGCCCATTATCTACCCAACTTGTTCCTATCCTGATAATTTAATGAAATTGCTCTTTTATAGTTCATAGCAATATTTATTAGACTTGCAGATTTTTCTAGAGCTACACAAGAAGCAAGACCAATTTTTCCACATAAAGATGGATAAGGCAACTGTAAAATAAGTTGCTTTAAGAAAAGCAAAATAAGATTAAGTAAGAACAGACTCAAGCAATGGAAACTACAAAAATGAAATACAGCTGAGAAAAATATGCATAAATTAGCTGAACATACCCTTAAAATAATACCAGTAGATTTCCAGCAAGTTTTAAAAGCCTCTCTTTCAGCTAGTTTCAAGAATTTTTGATACAGTCTGGAAGGCTTTGTCAGCATTTCATGCTACTCTTGTACACTCAAAACCCCTGTCATTATGTCCTACCCTTAAATTAATCTACTGTCTTTTTTTAAAATTCCTTCTGTCATTGCATGGTAATGAGAGTCAGATCATTATCAAGGGTTACTCAGGACAGTCAGGCGCAGGACAAGGAAATAGGAGACAAGTTTGCCAAATTCAACCATTTTTATTTCAGTAATACTCTATTCAACGTTCCTTATTAACAAAAAGTGGCACTCTGGTATGGCATTGGCTTGAATGTCACAGCTGACATTATAAAAATATATTAGTTTTCCTAGCTTGATCCTAAGATCTTTAGAAAGCTATTAATATTTGGCAGTTAAACCCCAAGGACTTTCTCAATTATGTCCCTCTTGCCATGACCTTTCTGAGACTGAGGTACCATTAAAAAAATAGCTATATTCAGCTGAAAACTCAGCTTATAAGAGGAGCAGAAAGAATAAGGATCATGAACAGCTTCTAACAAGTAACACGCAGTTTTGAGCTTATGTTGGGTTATTATTTTTGATTGCTTTTAACAAAATTATGACCTTCACAGTTTAACAGAATACAGTGGCAAAACTTCAGACAGAAGCCAACTAACTTTGGCAAATACATATAGATAAATAAAAATGCTAAGAGTTGGTAAGAAAGAGTGCAAGACATCAATTTATTAAACATTATTTTTATTGTCTATTTATAAAACTAAACCCATAGTACTTGTGGACAAACTGCTCCAAGAAACTAGAGGAAGCGTAAGAACACTAATATCACACACTGCTGTTTTTCTCATGAATTCAGCACAAGAGAAATTGTAATTAATGTAATTAATGTAATAAATGTAATTAATGGGGCTTACTTCCTACTTTCTTGACTACATTATCATTAATGGTGAAAAAAGTAAGTGCTAGATGGATGCAAGAGTCACTTCCAAATCAGAATGCTTTCTTTAAGCACAAGTGTCAATAAAAATTATCCAAAAAAGAAAGTCAAATGAGAACCAACTCCAATAAATTGTTAGGTGAATAACAAGCATTCAGAACAGGTTGAATAATCATCTCTCTTGCCCTTATACTTCCTCTAATTGTTTACTGAATTAATTTCCCAGTCTTTCTACTAGGACAACTCAGTTTCCTCCAAAGAGGTCTCAAATGTTTCCAGAACAGGTTTGACTCCATAGGAATAGGTACACCCTCATCACCTCTTTGGAAGCTACTATGAATGTTTGAAAAGCAGTTTAGCAATTCAAAAAGAAAACAGAGGTTCTGTTTATTTTTTATTTTTGTCCTACCATATAATTACTTTGCACTGTTCTGTTGAATTCCAGAGAAAAATCACATGGTGATTTCTGGAAAGAAATCTGCTATGAGATCTCTCATCACCTATCTCATGATATATTAATTACAACATACAGTCATAGCTTTAACCTAAAGCAAGCCTTTACAAATAAGAACATTTGTAACGATGAGTAATGAGCTGTTTGCTATAGGTCAGGTACGGCTTGATGGTTACTTTTTTCAGCTCCTCAGCGCAATATAAACTTATTGCTGACTCAAAGCTCCCTTGATCTAGAAACACCCTTCTATGCCCACAGTGGGGCAAAGCTGCAGTCTTCCTCTGATCCCTTCCTATCCATGCACCCCACTTTCTACCCTTGAAGACCAAAGCACACTGAGGATGATGCAGGCCGAGGTCTCCTCCCAGCCTAAAGTCGCAACATGATCAAGGTGTGCAACTGGAACTGGAAATCACCTGGGGAATTTAGTTTAGAAATATCTTAATATACTTAGCATTTCTAAGCAGCTGGTAAGAGGAAGAAAATAAGAAATGGGAGATTGTCACATACCTACTACCTGAAAGGTATGTAATGACAAGTGGCAAAGAATGCTGGGGTCTTTTCCCTCAATCTCCCCAGTTTGGTTTGGGAAGGATCTTGAGGCAGCCTGCTGTCAGGAAACTCTTTTTCTGAGCCCTAGCTTACACACCTCTAAAACATGAGCAATAAGTTTATAAGCTCATGGAGGATTGCTGTGAACCTGAAATAACATATGTGCATAGCTGCACTTTCTTTTTTTTTTTTTATGAAGGTGGAAAAAAAATTGAGAAGTACATAGCCACACTGTCTTTCCTGTGAACCACTTCTAGGTTGCCAAAGCAGGTATTTCACAATGCTTTTAATGAGTTTTTCAAGGAGTTTGGGGACTGTATCTTGCCCTAGTTTGCTGGTATCAAACACAACTTTAGGACACATCGCTGACACTCTTTTGATGACCATGAAGCCATGGTTAACATCAGGAATGAAGCACTGAATTGCTTAATTAGACCAAATACATGCATGTACATTTGCATTTTGCTCAACTATAATAATGCTTTCTGAAAGCTGGAATAGCTCTGTGATTAATATGGCCAATCTATTAATAAAAGCTAAACCCCAGGAAATAAAAAACAACTTATTTTTTAAGGAAGTGAAAAATTATTGCAAAAGGTAAGAGCAGTTTTCTATGTTTAAACATCAGGAGTGTTATTAAACCCCCAACAGCTGTTGCCAGCTTTAATCCCATGGAGACAAATTGATGATATCTGCATTGCTATCTGTTTCTGGTGATAAACTGGTAGACCCTGAGAGATAGCCTGCTGTAGCTGGACTAATACATACGTGGAATGAGTTCTGCAGATATTACGATTTCATTGGCTTCAAGCAGTTGCCTTGGACACAAAGAGACAGACTTAAAAATAGAGCAGTCTCTACATGTGGATTAGATAGTCAGCATTCTTTGAGCCAGCCAAATGAAGATAAATCAAAGCTCAGAAAGGCTGGGAAGAAGCTTCCTTGCTGTTCTGTCTGATTGCTAAATTAAATCAATTGGGGTTGAGAGAATATTGCAATTACAGGGAGCTACAGCAGTTATTTCCCCAATGGGAAAGTATTCTTTCATGTATAGATTAGTTCAACCAATAAAGGTATTGCACAGTTAACATTTCACTTTTTCTACAGTCAGCTTATCAAGCAAGATCAGTTACTGCAACAGGAGGCCATTGAAAAGAAAATTCTGAATAATCTCTAGTGTGAGAGATTTTGACAGCCTGTCATGCAGCCCTTTCCCACTCCTCTTCCCAAACCTCAAATTAACTTTTAAAGGATATCGATTAAAACAGGTATCCTTCCATGACAGCAATCAGCCACTGTCGTAAATATCAAGAAAGGAAGAGGTACCCATGCATTTTTTGTCCCTCTATATAGAGTCCAAAGAAGACAAACTAGTCATGAGGCCCCATATCTGTCTTCGTAGAATCATAGAATGCTTTGGGTTGGAAGGGACCTTTAGAGGTCATCTAGTCCAACCCCCTGCAGTGAGCAGGGACATCTTTAACCAGATCAGGTTGCTCAGAGCCCCGTCCAACCTGACCTTGAATGTTTCCAGGGACGAGGCCTCCACTACCTCTCTGGGCAACATGTTCCAGTGCTTCACCACCCTCATTGTAAAAAATTTCTTCCTTATATCTAGCCTAAATCTCACCTCCTTTAGTTTAAAATCATTAGTCCTTGTCCTGTCACAACAGGCCTTACTAAAAAGACTGTCCCCATCTTTCCTATAGGCCCCCTTTAAGTACTGAAAGGCCCCAATAAGGCCTCCCCACAGCCTTCTCTTCTCCAGGCTGAACAGCCCCAACTCTCTCAGCCTGTCCTCATAGGAGAGGTGCTCCAGCCCTCAGATCATTTTTGTGGCCCTGCTCTGCACCCACTCCAACAGGTCCACGTCCTTCTTGTGTTGAGGGCTCCAGAGCTGGATGCAGTACTCCAGGTGAGGGCTCACCAGAGCCAAGTAGAGGGGCAGAATCACCTCCCTCGACCTGCTGGCCATGCTTCTTTTGATGCAGCCCAGGATACGGTTGGCCTTCCGGGCTGCAAGCACACACTGTTGGCTCATGTCCAGCTTTTCTTCCA
>VYZW01031872.1:1024-20153 GCA_013401315.1 Balaeniceps rex
CGCGAAGGAAGCTGTGGCCATGAGGGGCTGACAGTGGAAGAGGTACAAAAAGAAGAGAGAAACTGCAGTAAAAACAAGCTGTGGGGTGATGAGATAGAAGAAACTGTATTAGGGAGCTTATGTAGGAAGAATCATTGAGGTGGAGAATCATTGACATGAGGTTTTCAAGCATCCTTGAAAACCTGCCTGAATCGAAGAGAATACTAAAACTACAGGCCTAGACAACCATACAGCATCAGAACTCCTAAAATGTAGCCAACATCTAAGCTGAATGCAGAAACTGGGAATTTTATGAGGGTCTGAAAGTTCACATTTCCATTGTTTATTGAAGAATGTGGATGTAGTAAGCATCAGAAAGGAAAGAGTTTCAGCATTTTAGAGGAAAGGAGATCTAGTCATATACAAAAATAATCTAACTGCCCTTGATGAAATAAAAATGCTGAATAAAAGACTAGTTTGTATACTGATGCTCATAGATATAATACTCAGCCATATTTTAAGAGGCAGACTTATGTCAATTGTAAAATGTTTGGGAGCAATAATAGGATGTCATGTGTTGCTAAAAAAGAAGAAGAAAGAAGATAAACCCCACCTTTTTAACATTTTCAATCAAATTACCGTTTCTTTAAAATATTTTAACAACAAACATTCCATTAGCATTATGTCAATATGGTCATATTACTCATCTCAGTTCTTGTATGTTTTGTTTATGATCCACAAAAGAATTATCCCTATCCAAACTGATTTTAATTGAATTACAAAACAAAAAGAGCCCTTTCTAACTTTCTAACCTTCCTGACAAACCTGAACAAGGTCAAAGAGATTTGAAGAGTCATTGAAGAATATGTTTTGATTTACTTCAGATAGACTCAGGGGAACTTTGTTCCAGATGGTAACCTTAACCTTTTACAACAAACTGTCTATCTGTGGTAGTCCCTTATTACAATTAGATCCATATCTGTCTGATGTTTTGGTGGTCAGGAATTTCCTGGTATCATACCACCTATGATAATATATTTTGCATCATTTATCATAAATATATGTAATAGCAGAGGAAAAGAATTTAATTTCAGTTTCTCTCATTTGGCCGTGAAGTTTTTTTGAAGTATATTCAGTGTAAACACTTCAGAAAACAGCAGAAAACAGAAAACTTCCTCACACGTAAGTGCTTTTTTAGTAGTTTAAATGTTAACAGAACCACTTCATTTCTATTTTGATTTGCAATTTTTGACTATAAAGAATTGAAGAGCAGTTTTATGACAATGATCAGTTTTAGATATATTAAAGCCACTTGCAGGCCTAACTATGAATTGTGTGCAAAAAAAGACACTGAAGTATTCATGAAACATTAGTAATGCTTAGCGTTATCTATATTTCCAGTTAGGTTGACACAATAAAGCAAATGAAATACAGTTTGTGCATGTCCTGAAAACAAGAAGATTATGTTTCTAATAGCTCCCAAAATACCATATTTACCATATTTATGCTATGTAACAATATTTATTTTTATTTCATGGAATACTTAATATTGTAGGAATCACAGCTGTTGACTTTTTAATAACAGNACTAAACTGAATCAACTTACCTTGAATACTGAACAGTAACTTTCAGGCTGGGATCCATGGATACCTCAGAATTTGTGGTCTATTTCCAAGGGATTTGTGTAAGATAACTAAGGAAAGTAAGAGGAGTGTCAATAAGCTTAAATTCTCTTCAGAAGGTTTAGCCTATCTGGTGAAAATTTTACATGCTTGTCAAACTAGAAAAAAAAGATTGAAAATCTCCTTATGGATGGATTTGATGAATTACAGAAAAGCATTAACAATTCTGAAGAAAACCTGCTGCAAATAGTATTATCAATCTTTTCCTTTTACAGAAAAATTTCGTTTCAAGCTACAGGCACATTGCAAACGCTGTTTGTAGTTTCATTCCTTTTTCTTTACATTCAGATATTATATTATTTTTTTTAGCCAAATATTGCTGCACACTGTATTTTTCGACTGCATGCTTAAGGTGCTTCCTTTTCTCTCACTTGACTTAACTATTTTGTGAATTTAATGAAGTTTATATTTCCCATAAATCATTACATCAGTGGCTGTGCACATAATTTTAATTCAAAGAGTACATTACATTTTTAGAATTAATACACTACATTCAAAATTTCTTATAAATTTTGGCCTCGTCTTTAGTTTACAAATGGTTTACAGTAACAAACATTCATTCTTGCAGCATTTCTTTACGTGTTACACAAACTAGACTTCTCGATTTTTCAGACACTAACATTTCCCTAGAGATCCTGTCTTGATAAGCTGCTCTTCAACTGGAATAAACAGAATACATTGTGACTGAAAATTCTGTGCTGATGGCATTAGCTCCAACTCAGAAGACAAAAAAAAAACCAAAAAACCCCTGGCTTTATAAAGACTTTTCTTCCACCATGATGAACACTTGCGGTTTCATATTTTCAGTTATCAATCAGGCTTAAGACTTTCTTCAGACCAGTTTATTCATATTTTTAACCAGTTTGGCTTTATGGAATTACTCACACCACTGTTGGAATACAACCTGGACATATAACTTTCTTTTTACTACTCCATCAGGCAGAAATGTTCCATTTTTTTTTCTTTTTAATCCTTGTCAAATTATTATTTTTCTCTACAAAATTGAGAAGCTCTTGTTATGGAGTACTTTAAAATCACCCTTCTCTCTCTCTCCTGCCTTCTGCTAAGAAAAGCTTTGGAAGCACAATGAACACTAAATGTGTTGGGCACCAAGTGTCTGTGGAAAAACAAACAGTGCTTCTGACTAGCACAGAGGCAGTCAGTCTGGGAAGGTGCACCCCTAATCATGGGACACTGCTTCAACTTTCCCTGGTGACATCTGTAAGGCTGTGTCTCCTCGTTACAAAACATCCCACTTCAGAGACTGCTAGCACAGACAAACACATTCATTATATTGTGGCTGTTTGGAGTGTAGGACGGGGAGGACAGATTGCACAGCCCTCGATCCTTCCCTGTTAGTCAATGGATAGAGATAATCTATCTGATCTAATTAAAAAGTTTACTTGAGAATGAGTTAAATTGGGCTCTAAATTTTCTTTTTTTCTTAACTATACCTCCAATTAATCTATAATGATTTTCTAATACCCTAGTTATCCAGAAGTCTGAGGGCTAAGTTTGGCTTATCTACTTCGTACTCCTCCAATAGCCTTGTAAGAGATTATAAGACATGCTCGGGTATGCATGTAAACCTCTGAAGATATTATGTGTCTCTAGAGCAATAGCTGGAACTTTATTAATTGGATACAATTTAAAAGCTCTGAACATTTTAATCATGGACTTGAGTCAAGCACCTCTAATTCCAGGTTCCAAATTTGACTGGAAACTGCAAACTGGACCCACCTTTACATAGATCTTGACATGGAATTTGAAAGAACTTTTTTTTTTGCACTTAAAGAAAGTCTAGACCTAAATTTTTTTACTTGAGTTATGTTTCCAGTGAACTTTTTCCTAATGATTTTCATAGCCTGGACATGTGTTGAAAGGCTGGGACTGCATCTGGTCATATTCAGCAACATAGTGCTCTGTGATGAAATAAGTTTTTCTGATCAGCCAGATGAGGCACCTGGTTTTGAAGTATGCTGTGTTTTCCTTCCTGCTGGCATGACTGATTTACCTTTCAATGGAAGCCAACATGGATGGTAGCAGGAAGGTGATAATCTGGGGACCTTGTTCAACATATAGCTAAGAGGTAGTTAGTGTACATATCTGAACCTAAAAGCTGGAAATCCAAGAGTTTATATGCAGTCTGTGATGGCAGTCTAAAGATATTTTCAAGGACTACAGCAATGAATCATACTCTTTATTTCACCCTGTTTTTTATCTAAGCTAATTGGTATGTGAGAAATACTACAACTTTAATTTTGTTAGCAACCTTTTCATGTAGAGAGTATCATATCATGCAGATATCTTAGCCTGTATTTTTCCTTTAATATAAGTACCAACAAAGCCAAAAAGTCTTATTATTTTTTTTGTTAGAAAATATGTAGCAGAAGAAAATGTGACTTAATGTCCATATTAAAAGCAGCAATTCAAGAGTAAATCAGGTCCAGTCATTCAGAACTCGTCACAAACTGACCATTATGTCCCTTTCATCACAATCAGGGAAAGAAAAGCCTTGAGAATGACATTCACCAGACATAGAGACTTAATGATAATGTTTCTTAAAGCACTTAATCAGACATATTTTATTGTAGGGCAACTCCATTAAAAAGACATTCAGAGGTATACAGTGCTTTTCAAGCAGAATCCAGTGAATTTCTGAGAAGAATATATGCTTAGGAGTATCTTATTTTCTCCTGGATATTTCACAAAACCTCTTTGAAGTCTTTGGAGTTATAGTAGGGATAAATTTCATCATATTCCTGTTACATACAGATATAAATCAGACAAAACTACTGAAAAACTGATGGCACAGATCTTTAGCTGGTTCCTGTTAGTGTAGCTCACTGAAGTCAATGGAACTATATCTAGTTGGAGTCAATCTGGTTCCATTATTTGCTTTTATCACTGAACACATATGTATTTCTGCAAATGAATTTCCAATTAACCAGTTGTACATGTGCTATTTATTTGTCCTGCAGCATCCAGCGTTGTATATGACCTTTCTGCCCTTAATATTGTTAAAGGCAACCAATAACAATGAAGCTATTCTTAAGGAAGAGCTACTAGATTTTGAAAACATTTCACTGAGTAATTGTCACTGTTGCATCTTTTATAAAAAATAAGTCTTTATCATTCTAAACCATGTTTTACACAGTAATTCCTTTCTAGAATATACGTGACTTATTTATTGTAGAACTGCTGCTAGCCTCCAACTACACAGTGGTAATATATGAGACCAAAGTTCATCTAGTCCAGTATCTTTTCTGTCACAGCTGGCAAAAGTGAATGCTTAATGAAAGAATATAAAAACCAGGAAAAGTGCAGGTCTCCAAGACTATCCTCTTCTCAGCATCAAGTAAAGCCAGGTCTGTTCCCCCGTGCATCAGAAAGCAAGAACAAATCAAAAAGAACGCTAAAGACTGGCTGAGTTTTTTGGAAAGGACATGCTGATCTGGTATCAGTTGTTTTCCCTTTCCCCTTACTTATCTAGAATTCAAATGCTAAGCCTTTCAGCAGCAAAATGAGCTAAAATAGCCCTGAGGCCACGCTGACTTCTACTAGTTCTAGAAACATCACCCTGCTCCTCTTCCCTCACACTCCTCTACACACAAAGGTATCAGGCCTGATTCTTAGCCCTACAAAGTTTATGGCAGTCGTTGACTGCCATGAGATGAACTAAGTGAATTTATAAATAGGTGCAGGATAGTGAAATCATTCACAGTTTGGTTTTACCAACGTTGACAGTGCTTTGCTATGAAGCTAAGCAGAGAAACAAGATGGCATATATTGTCTTGTATAGTAACATCATGATGCGGAAGGAAGTGCAAGTACGCACTTTGTTACTCACCAGGGTGTTCCAAAAGTGACTCACATTGTTTTTAAGGTTAGAAAGAATAACAGAAAAGCACACCTCTTTTCAAGGTGAATATGATTTCCATATTTGCTGCTGCTTTGAGAATTTCATTGTGTAAAAAATCAATCATTTTCTATGCATAGCAAAGAGTATTTCAGGAAAAGAGAAATACACAGAACTTATTTATTAACTTGTTTTTCAGCTCTTACTCTGAACATGTGTGCAGGGTGTGAAGAAATGCAAACATAGAAGAAGGATGAAAAGAGGAGGAAAAGAAGGATCAGAAGAAGAGGAAAAGAAGGATCAGAAGAAGAGGAAAAGAAGCTCCCCACCCAGCCTGCCATCTCCAAAGCAGCCAAAAATATTCTGGGATGATTGCATATCCCTCTGTTTTATTAGACTTATAGTGCAACAGCCTGTGAGACAATGTAGTCAAACTTCTTTTATGTCAGTCCTAGCATGAGAGGGGAGAAGGAAATTTAAGCAGATTTCCTTGGACCAAGAATTGGTAGGTTAGTTAGATTCTGTCTCACCACCTCTACCCAGGTCACTGCCACTCTCCCCTTCCACCCTGGCCCTTCTGTCCCTTGGTCACTGCTGCCACCTGGGCATGGCTTGCTCGCTGCTGGGAGGGAAGGAGTGTTGAGCCTGGCAGAAAGCAACATGTGAAGAGGAGAAGAAAGAAAATAGCTGAGATGAACAGCAGCAAGGATTGCACTTGCTTGAAGGCCTGAAACAACTCCTGGCAGCCCTAGAGGCCTTGTTATAACCCAGTGCCGTTTTCACAGACAGTGGAGTTACTATACAGCTTTTCATTAACCATGAAGCTACACAATCCTGTATTGTTTGCTTCTGATAGCATTGGGAGCCTGTAAAATGTGATGTATGCAGTATGCTAGGTTAGGATGGAACAGCAATTGTACTGTGCTTCACATGCCTATTGTCAAACAAACGAACCAGACAATGCCAAAAATGCAACTTGCCTTAAAACACAAACTGCAGTCATTTGATATTGTAGCTGCTCATTTTTTAAAACCACAAATATTCAATAACTGAAAGAGATAAATCTTAATGTGTAAATTTTTTACTTTTTCCCTGGTAAAAGTCCTTGGGGAGGGCAGCAAAGATGTAGTGGAAAAATGTTGTGAATTAAATGGACAGCCTGTTCAGCCTGTTTTGTCATTTCCATGGTTTGTATTGATCAGTATTTTCTCTTAAAAAGGGGACATTTGGAAAATGTGCTTCAGAGCACTGCTTGAAGGCCTAGAGTAGGTTCAAGCTTGGTTCAAATGCAATGGCAGTAAGGACTGTAACTTCTAGTGTACACTCAGCAGTGCTAATGCAGGGGAAGCAAAGAGAGTCTGTCTCTCTCCTTAGCTTTTCCCCTCCTCCAATAAATACATCTTTATTGTAACTTGATAACATTACTGAATACTGAACCAGGCATCCAAAAGCCTATTGTTTAACACTGATACAGCTTGATGCTGTATACTGCAGGTATACTGATGCTGTATACTCCAGGTGTAGCTGCGTTTCAGTGGTGAACTGAAGAAAGTGTTGTTTATACTGGGTATTGTTACCGTTGTTGTTTTTAATTAATGAAAACTTTGGTCTTATCCAGACTCTAAAATCCAAGATCCCTTTACTGAGACTGAAGTGTCTCAGTATAACCCACTCTTCAAAAATAAGTGCCCTAGGGGTAGGAGATGGGAGTTGTATTTGTTCCCCTTCAGGCTTCCCATTCAAATCGGTGAAAAGTTGGTTTTAATTAAATGCACAGAGAATAAAATACTTTAAAAAAGGATCCTTAAAACAATACTGTTTAAGACAAAGAAAGACTAGTCCCTGTGGCAAGTTTCACACTTAGAAGATTCCTTATATTTACAATATCAGCAAACAACACATTCTGATGAGTAATGGTTTGGTAAAGCAGCTCATGACTTTGAAGGAATGAAAACCAGTTTTGTTTTGTTTAGTGAAGAAAGCTTTTAATTTCTTTTTTGGTCTAAATGGAAACTTTCATTTCTTTTGAAATTTTCCATTTTTTTCAGAGAAAGTCAGGAGAAAACACCATGCCATTCTCTAAAAAACAAAATCAAAACCTTTTTATTATTTCCAAACATGCAGATTTTTTACTGAAATATATTTCAGATGTGAAATAATAGTAATTACCTTCAATTTTCTATTCAGGAGAGTAGAATATTAACTTCCTAATTCTGAATGGAATGAAACTTGAATTATTAACCTAAGGCTAAGCCAGGTTGTTAACCTCAGATAAGTAGTATTTTTGCAGTCTCTGAGAACCCACAAAAGAGTAAGAGTCCTTTATAATTGGAGTACACTTCTGGTTTAGTAGTGACCCCATAGGTGTCTGTGCTGCAATATGAACACCCTGCAAGGCGTACTTGTATTCACAGGATGAATTTCAATGCCTGAGCTTGTGCAATTCATTGGCAAAAACTGCAAAAATTAAAACAGTTCAAATGGCTTGGGTTTTCTTGGGGGAAGGGTGAATTCACAGTATTGTGTCATGTGTTTTCATTTATTTCAGTGAGTAATATATGTGTTTCGGGGCTAACCCATACAAGAAACAACTGATGTAAAACGTGATGAAAAAAGAGCATTACAGAAAAATTCTTTGCTATTTTATAAGCCAGAGGACAGTCTAGTCTTTCTGTTCTTAGAAAAGACTGAGTGAGAGAGAGAGAATATTTCAAGTTGTGAGGACTGCAATCTTAAACTGAATCAGTAATTAAAAAAGGTTAAGTAAGCCCTTGGGGCAGGGACTATCATTTCATTATAGCCTTGTACAATGCCTGCCATGACAGGGTCCCATCTTTCCATCAGGAACTCAGGGTGTTGCTGTGATGCAAGGAGTAAAACCAACAACAACAATACTAGCGGGTAACACCCCCCCCCCCCAAATGAACAACACTTAATATGCAGAGTCTCTTTCTTTCTCTGGTCTTCACTACACCGTNTCCCATCTTTCCATCAGGAACTCAGGGTGTTGCTGTGATGCAAGGAGTAAAACCAACAACAAAAATCCTAGCGGGAAACCCCCCCCCCCCCAAATGAACAACACTTAATATGCAGAGTCTCTTTCTTTCTCTGGTCTTCACTACACCGTGGATTAGATGAGAAAGCCCAGCCACAGAAAAGCAGAAACATAACATTTGATGGATTTGAGCTGTGAGGCAGGAATCTGTTGCTGCTGTAAACTCCATAGCCCCACTTGCCTCAACCAGGCGGAAAACACTTCCATTAGTAGAGGGTCAGCCTTAGAGTTTCTCTTACTGTTTGTATCCATCACATTAAGAAATCACATGCAGAATGATGCATTGTGGATGAAGGATTGTTCATAGCTGGAAATTTTGTTGACCAGGTTAAAACTAAGGAAGATAACACTTCTGCAGTATGTTTAAACAGATACCTTGTGCAAAGGACCTGTTGGAGTGGGTCCAGAAGAGGGCCACAAAAATGATCAGAGGGCTGGAGCACCTCTCCTGTGAGGACAGGCTGAGAGAGTTGGGGTAGTTCAGCCTGGAGAAGGCTGGGGGAAACCTTATTGCGGCCTTTCAGTACTTAAAGGGGGCCTATAGGAAAGATGGGAACAGTCTTTTTAGCAAGGCCTGTTGTGACAGGACAAGGGGTAATGGTTTTAAACTAAAGGAAGGTAGATTTAGGCTAGATATAAGGAAGACATTTTTTACAATGAGGGTGGTGAAGCACTGGAACAGGATGCCCAGAGAGGTAGTGGAGGCCCCATCCCTAGAAACATTCAAGGTCAGGTTGGACGGGGCTCTGAGCAACCTGATCTAGTTGATGATGTCCCTGCTCACTGTAGGGGGGTTGGACTAGATGACCTCTAAAGGTCCCTTCCAACCCAAAGCATTCTATGACTCTATGATTCTATGATTCTAAGTCCATTATGATCCTAGTAAACCATCCTAGAAACAGAGATATCAAAGAAAAGAAAAATAAAAAGAGAAGAAAAGAGAAAAGACTAAAGGGAAAGGGAGAAGGAAACGAGCTGGAGGTGATATTTTATGGAATTTTTTCCTGTCTGAAGTGTGTAGGATCAGGCTTAATCTGGAACAGACACTCTGTTCAGGACATTTAAATTCTAGGAGCACTGAGAAACAGATTTTCCTGTATGCTTTGCATATGTATGAAGGACCCTTAGACTCCAACTCAGGATGAGAGAATAGGGAAATTTTCCATCATGGAAAGATACACTCTTCTCTTAGTTTCTTCAGTAGCCATCTGTAAATATTGTGCAGCATGGGTGACCTACAAGGTAGGAGTGTGAAAAGTCTGCCCAAAGCTTGACAAAATAACTGTCCCCAAATTCTGCTAAGGAAGCAGATGTAAATTCCTACAGGCAGATCAAGTATTGTCTTACCTATGTTATTTCCCTGCCTGAGTTTGTAACCAATAGGTCTATTGATGGTAATGAGACCTACTAATTATAATCCTAATTATTTTGGACAAGGCAAGCTGTAGCACCTAAGAGTCTGGATAGAACATGTAGACTAATAATGAAAATGGTACACTGACATGATGGACATTTCTGGACACTGACATCAATGAACCTTTTAATGGAAGTCTTTTGAAATTCTCTGTTAAGAAGTGGGTTGACACCACCTTCTATGGGAGACGCAATCCCTGCTCCCTTAAATGGTGGACTCAGAAATACCAGAGTTGAAAAGCTTGCTTCCTGTGTCCCAGGCAGCACATTCCTGTGGGCTAGACAATGCATCCCTCAGTTACTTTGGACACAGTTTAATTTCTACATTCACAATTTTGATCATTTACACCAATATCACAATAATTTCCTTTCTTTTTTTTTCCCCTGGCCTTTCTTGCAAGAACTTCTTGTCAATACTTTTTCTTTATAAGTAATAAGAAGAACAATATACATTTCTTATTCCTATTTTCTCATTCTTGTATCATGCTCTTTTGTTTTTTTCCTGTTTATCTTGTTTATACTATTAGCAAAAAAGAAAAAAAACCCTCTGAATCTCTGACATTAATGGTTGTTGCTCATGAATAGCCAGCATCAGATCTAGGTATGTGGCAAATAAGCTTTACATATCAACTAAACATTCTTTGGTGAGCAGATTGCATCTTCTAGATTACATTAAATGAGTTAGCAAGCATACTGAAACAATCATCTCAAAAAAATTTTTACTTTCTTCTCAAGTAATTAGAATTAGAATTGGAGCTACCAACTTTCTGTGATTTTGCTGAGGATCTGTTTCATATAGCACATGCAAGCAGCATTGCCTAGATCCTTGTGTCTTCAAATGACAGGAGTAGTCTTGTGCTCAGAGAGACAAGATCTATACTTACAATGAACCTCGGGGCACGTGTATTTTCATTGGCCTATTGTGATGGGGGTGCAGTTACTTTGGTCCTTACTCCCCTGAGATCTTATGCATTGCCACTGAAATAGACAGAAGCTTTGTCACAGATCTAAGAAAAAAACCAAGAATGTTCTCGCGTTTTTGCTTTTAGAACTTGATCTCTGCAGTAGAGTCTGTATCCTTGAAATACAATTATAAGGGCTTCCTGTACAACAGCCAGGGGTATTATACACCCCTTAACAAGCTGCTTGACAGCCAGTGTGCAGAATGGGTAGCTACATCAGGGCACCTGCAAGAAAGTGCTTGTGGGGGAGAGGCCATAAGCAGACATCCCTTTCCCATGCCACATCAGAAGCCTAACCCCTCAGCTGTAGTGCTAACCAGATATTTGAAGGAGACACTGATAGAAAACCATCACTATTCTATTTAAAAAAAAAAAAATGATAACCATCATTGACTTTCACTGAGAGCATTTTTACTCAGTAGGCTCCCAAGACACTTACTGGCACAAGCTGCCCAGATAAGTCTGGCAGTGAAATTACTTGTTTGTGCATCCAAAGTAGGGGTTAAAGGTGGACTAGCCACCGGTATGCTCAACACTGAGCTGCTAGGGATCTGCAGAACCTGTGCTCTTGGGTGAACTGAAATGTTAAATACTGATGGTATGTGTTGAGTTTAGGTGTCTGAAATATAAATGGCAGGAAGGCAGGGAGGATAAAGGGATTGTGATTTTTAGACTCAGCTCCCTCAATTCTACTAGTGTGGCATTAAGAACTTAGGGTTATTCCTGAGTTTGTACCTCTGTCCTTTGTTTAAGTGAGAGTCCATAAACATGGAAAATTCAGTTTCCCTTAAATCATTTCACATACTTTGTCTGTAATAAGCCCTGCTACTTACACAAGAATACTTGCATTATGCTGAGTGTGAGGTGAGTCACCATTAGAAGCTTTAAAATTAGGCATTAATCAGCAAGCTCTACGAGCCCTAATTACTAGGTACCTGTGAAGCTGATACTGCATGGATGATGAAGGATATAGATACACATCTTTCTCATTTATTCTAGTGAACACAACTAGGCGTGGCTAAGTGAACAAGCTAACTCATTTGCTTATATTAGAAAGCTAATATTGAGGTACACAAGCTTCTATACCTCAAAGGAAAAGTTTTATTAGCTTGGAGCCATGTCATAATGGATTAGGTGAAGACATAGTTAGCAATGGGTTCATTGAGAAAAGAGTATGTGTTCAGTAATGAATTCTTTACCAGTAACATTCAGGTGTCTCAGCAGCATGTTGCACAATGACTGTGTTTCTCCCCATGGAAATCATTCAATGTAGCACACTAACCTGCTCTGGCTTCTTTTGACTCTCCCTTTTTATGATACTGTCAAAGAGGAATAACTTAGCATTCTTTGTTGTCTGAATGTCTAAACTAATTACAGACAGGCACTAAACCTGTATTTGCTGACTTGGCTTCTGCTGACTCAGCTTTTTCAGTGTTTAATGAACTTCTTTAAAATCAAGAGTACTAAGAGATGGTTTTGCATACAGAATATATCTGACATGACTACAGAACTGTTATTTATCCGGTGGGTTCTACACCACTTATACATGGTTCAGAAAGCAAAGAAATAAAAATCAGCCTTATCAATGGCGGTAACCCCAGGGATATCATCTGTAGTTTATACAACAGGTTTTCAATTTCAGTGGCCGTATTCCATCCAGAGGCATAGTCACAGCTGGCACAAAAACCAGAAGGTTAAATCACCTATAAAAAATACTTGGGTCTTAATTGGTATTATTATTTTCCTTATTCTATCTCTTAGGAATTAATTTTTTCACTCCTTAGGGATGTAAAGCGTACTAAAGGTAATACAGAGGGACATAAATGTAGAGGAGAGCCTAGATTATACCTGCCCTCTTCTACAACCCAGAGAACATGAAGTGTGCAGTGGGAAGGAAGAAAGCTAATTCACGCATTTCTCTCAGGATGAGAGGATTCCTTCTTCCAACGCTCTTCATCGGGTGGTTGGGTGTGCTGGAGACTCTCACAGTTAGCTTGTGTGTATGTAGTGATGGAGCTAACTGTTATTATGTTTCTTTTCTTCTCATTTTTAAAATGACACTTGTGGAGACATCTGGATGACTCAGTACTTCAGTAGTAGAAAGATTCTGACGTGAAAATTCCTTAGATGTAATGTTCAAGGAAAGCTTTGTGAAGTGTTTAACAAAACAAAGAGAGGAAGGTTTAAGGAAAACAATCTTGATAATACCTCTTTGCCTCACTCTGCTTCTGAAAATGGCTGTGTTTTATTCACAGAGTAGACTGCTAGGAACTCCTTCCCTTCCTCCCTTCCTTTTGTTCTTCCATCTTTCCTTCTTTTCTTCCATCCTTTCATCCTCCTGTCCTTCCTCCATTTGTCTGTTCCTCCCTTCCTTCTTTCCTTTTCCACCTACCCTAAGCTAAACGGAGAACACAAAAGGAAGACCAGCTTCTCTCCTGGGGTCTGGGAGCTGGAGGAGAGCTCGGGCACAGGAGTGAGTAGGTGCCTCTCCACCAGACATGCAGGTGGCATCAGGGCGCAGGTAGGGCTTTGCCTCCTCTCTCACCAAGACAGGGGAGAGCTGAGCCAAGGGAAGAATATTGTAATTTGCTGCTGGCTCCATCCACAGAAAAAGTCTAACTATTTTCTTTCCCACCCAGATAAGAGGAGCTAAGGAGCTGGTTGTGCTTTTGTATTTTCTCCACAGAGTCCCTTCCCTTTTTGGTTCTTAGCTTCTAGGGCTACAAAGCCAGCTCCTCCGCAAAACTTGGGGCAAAGCCACAACTGAGTCCATTAAAAATATAATGGCTTGCCAAATACATGAATTTTGGCTTTAATCACAGTTGTCTGAGTTATAAAGAGTTCCTTAAATCGGCAGGGTTCCAGCTCTTGAGATACATGTATATTATTAGGAAATATATGAGGAGTTTAAAATGAATTTTGTAATAAAAATACGCAAGCCACTATAATTGCAGTGATACTAGCTGGTGTCATTGTAATGTCATGCATGCTTATTCTTATATGGCAGCCACAACGTGACATAATTTACAGCAAGCGGAGGATTTGTAGCGTGCAAAAAAGAAATTGAAGACACACTGCTTTGTGAAAACAAATCACAAACTATTATTCTCTGCTTAATCTATTCTGTACTTTCTGTAGTTCATTTAATTACCAAGAATTATTGTCAATCTCATGTTTTCACATCCTGAAAAGGGCAAGTGCAGTTTGAGAAAGCAAATGAAACACTCCTAACACATTTTAATTCTCCTAGAAGCCTCTAAGTTGGCATTGAAGGAATTTTCTCTAGTGTGAAGGCTTACAGAAGGAGCATAATTGTGGGTCTAATGTTACGTGGCTTTCTGGAGAAGATGGTTTGCTCAGTCATTTACACTTCCATTATTTTCTTATTGTTGTTATATGAGAAGTATTACTTAAAATCATCTGCTTCATTAACATCACAGATCATAAGATGAAGTAACAATCCACTCTGCTGTAACAGCCTGAAGATTTCCTCTGTATGGATTCATGTAATTTCATTTTTAAGTAACATAATTCCCAGAAATGTGTCTAAGTATGAAGACTCAGCTAACAAAGATGTCTCTGGGTGACTTTGCAGGGTAAAATAATTACAACTTAGTCTGTTCCTTTCTTTGAGACACGATATAGCAAGGTGCTATTTCAGAAACTGTAGTGAAAAGCCTCTTTATGACAGAAATGCTCACTATCTTTCATACTAATCCTAGTTATATCAATATGGGGCATGAAGTACAGATGTAAGACATTCAGTATGCTACCAAGTCAATCACTTGTTTTGAGTAGATTCTATTATATTTATTGACCTTTGGCCATTTACATGACATTGCTTATCACTTCAAAATTATATTGTTTGTAAAGATTGGATGAGGTACCTGAATACATTTCCCCGATATTCATCCATTTTTCATGACAATTTCAGAAAGACATTCCCGGATCTGTCTTGTCACAAATCATTTTACAATCTAGCTGTTCAAAAGTAGCCATGATGTGTGGTCTCACAGTTGAATCTGCGCCTTAATTTTTGTCTTAAAAGTTAGGAAATATGGATTGGAAATCCCTCAGTCACAGAATGAGCCCTAGACACAGGCCTGTGAATTGTGAGAGGGTATTTTCTCATTAATCAATGGGGAAAAACTTCCCCCTGGTCTCTTTTAAAAGCAAAAAATATTCCTCCTGTTCTGTCCTGTTTCCTTTTCTGTAGCCCATGATGGTTTTTCAAATAAAAGGTTCAAATTTCATCCTTCAGGAGAAGGCACTAGGCTGTGTTTTGTGGACTAAGGCCTAAACCCCACAGCAGGGGGCAGGGTTCAGATCTACCCCACGCCCAGGACTTTGTAGTGGCCAAGCCACGGTGTCCTGATGGATTTCATTCTCAGACATACCCAGATCTGGGGAAGCAAGTCACCTTGTTAGTTGTCCCAGTGCTCAGCACTGTGGTATTGAAGCTTCCTTCTGCACCTTTGGACCTCAGTTCACCTGAGTCAAGGGGCAGTTATTGCCTCGTTGTAGCTGTGTGTGAAAGAAGGTGTTAATTGCACATGTCCACAGTGACCAAGGCAAGATGAAAACATAAGAGGATTAGTTTGCCAGAGATGATAATAAAGACAACAAAAAAAAATCAAAAGAATAATCTGAGAGACTCCTAAATCAAGACAAATAACAACTTCTCTCTTCTCATGACTAATCATAAGTGCATTGATCTCAGAATAAATAAAGTCCCACATTTTCTTGAGAAAAAAACATTTCATTGAAGTAAAAAGGGCTTCTTTGATTCGCTTCATGATCTTGGAGGTCAGCCATTTACATTCTACTTGCTGACTTTCTAGGGTTTTCCTAGTGTACTCTTGATTGTACATAGTGTCTGTCTGAAAATTGTAGAATATCTAAAAGGAAAAAAACTTTTTCTTTGTTTTTGATATGTACACCTAAATATAGATATTTGGGGAAGTAAAGAAGAATGCTTGTGACAAACTGTGAACACTGCTTGGCAAAAAAGTATTTGTCTGTCTAATTGCTATTTCCATAGTAATCTGCTTGTGCTCTACTTGTCAGATATTCAGTTATGACCGTCAGCCAGAATTGTAATTCTGGCTAAAAATAGGACATTACACCTTTCAATATGAAAATCACAAGTCTTTTCAGTGAGATCACTTTCTAGAAAATACGGGACTTCTAATATATACAATACAGGACTACTACAGCCTAGTTCATGATATCTCTGTTATATGTTCCTACCCTGTGTAGAAAACACAGTGATTTCTGAAGGATATGGCTTCTACACAGACCTTGGTAAAAACAGCTTTGGATTTCCTGGATGGGACTTCAGGGGACTCTGTTTATGTCATATGATATGATATGATATGATATGATATGATATGATATGATGTGAGCACCCCTCACATTCCCTTTCTTTAGTCCAGGCTATCTCTTCTCTTGATCAGGTCTCTCAGTTCCATGAAAGGATCCAGCAGCAGCTTTGGCTGTCAGTGACGCACATTTCTAAGTCACCTGGTGACTGTTGTAATAATTACGGATGGAGAAAGAAATGAAGCTCTGAAAAATTCCTGTCTTTAAAAAAACCTAAACATACACAGACAAGCATGGTCCTACTGCTTTGGCACTGGGTATCATGGAGTTAATTCATTCCCACTGAACTCCAGGGGTCATTTAGTCTGCTATGATGTACGTAGGAAATATAATACTTCAGAGCAAATGAAATCTCAGCACGCCTAGAGCTATAATTATGTCTGAATGATCACTTAGATATATATAAACTAACTCAGAATATCTATCATTTTTAAAACAAATTCCCATCTGTCCTACCACACCCAGTGCCCTTCTAACCTGAATATAAAGCTAAAGGACATTTGAGGGACAGTGATGTATAAATAGATATAGCGAAAGGCTACATAAGGAAAAAGTCTTTGTCTACATTCTTCTTCCAAGAGTTTTAGATGGATATCTGTCTTTCTAGTTTGGTGAGGCTAGTAAGTCCTCTAGAGAGCTGAATCCTGAGTGGGCTGTGTGGTGGAAAAACACTAGGGCTAAGTTTGTTATGGGTGAGGAGTCAGATCCAGATGAGGGCAGATACCTTGTCTTCAGGTAGCTGCCTATAAGCAAGTCCCTAAATTACCAATACAGCCAGCTCCAATTAAATGTAGGTCTCTTAATCAGGAGTTAAATCTCACTATTGCAATCTAAGTTTAGAATAAAAGCAACAGATTGACACAAATAAACATATGCACAAGCTCAAGGGAAAAAGAAAAGTGAGAGATGGAGAAACTTTGTGCAGTAGGTCACATGCCTAGCCTATGGAGGGTAGAGTCCAGCTTTGGGAATGCATATTACTTCTGTAAGTGTGTATTTATTTGCATTGTTCCATAAGGTGCTCATATGTAGCATATAGATGCATATAGTGGCGTTCATCATATTTATTTTCAACTGTGTGAAGGTTTAGTGTCTGTCTGAACTTCTTCTTCCAGCTCCCTTTCCACATGGAGAGGGAGGGCACTTCTGGAAGGTAAATCATTCACCTCTGAGACACCAGTTCAAGTTGAACAGCCACAACCACAGGTCATTTTTCAAAGTGTAAATACTGTACTAAAACACAGGTGAAAAGCAACAGCCTCTGGAATACCATATAGAGATCTTCAAGTACGGCAGATGAGAAAAATTAAAAATATATTCATAAACACTACCCATTGAGCATAGTACAATACTACTTGAAAATGATTAGGAGTGGAGAGAAATACTACAGAAATGAGTTTATGAAGAAATATGGGTAAGGCAATACTGCTTTGTCGAGGCCAGAGAAAAAGACTTTCAGCAGCTAAGACACACACTTGAGAGATATTTCATATAGATAAACCACTCCTGGCATTATAATAAGCGTGCTCTGTTTTTATGAGCTGGCTTAGCACGTAAAAGTGGATGTGAAACCTCCTTTGATTTCCAACAGCTGATAATATTGTGGCCCAAGGCTTTGGGAGGAAAAAAAAGAACCCCTCTAACTTTACCATATGGAACTTCAGACTCTTGAAATATTAAGTCTGTAAAGTGAAAAGATTTTATTTAAAGTTTTCTTTCCTGTTTATTTTTCCTTTGTTGCTCTATAGGCCTGGAGTTACACTCATTCAAACCTGAGAATCTTTACCACAGGCAAATAAGCCAATAACCCCTGAAAAATCCTTGGTTTGGTAGGTTGTTTTGGGTTTTTTTTGGTAAGATAAACTTTCACATAACAAAGTCATTCATACATGGAAAAATACAGTCCATCTTAACACAAATAATTTCCAATACAGAGAACCACAAAAAGAAAGCATAGAGCAAGCATGGGTTTGCCATGGGAGGGGAGAATTGGGCTCTAGGTCCATTCCAACCAATACAAGCTGGGGAGAAGGTCATCCTTTGCTTTATGGTTATGTTTGCAACTATGTAGATGCAAATTTCCTTTCCTTTCCCACCATACTATTCTGATCTGTACCTGTACCTACAGAACAAAAGTTTTGAGAGGTACAAGGTATGTGTTTGCTTAAAATGCATGCTAAAAGATCACACCTTCAAAAAATGAGCTGGCCCTATGACATATGCTGGACTGCTAAACCTCAAATCCAAAGTTCTTAAAAAAAACTGTGCAGCCAAAATTTGCTAATTTTCATCAGTCATAGTCATTTCTAGTGGTGAAATAGTAATTCTTCAGCTTCCAACCCCTTCCAAATTTCCTAAAGAATGTGTCAATTAGATGTAGTGATTTTAATGATGCATATGACTGTCATTCATATAAAAGCCACAAAGCCACATAAAATAATAATGGCATTCATTTACTTGGATTCTGGTTCAGAAGCAAAATAGTGACTTGTGGGACATCGTACGTGGCATAATTCCTTGAGCCATCAGCTTTAAAAAGTGTATGAAAAGTATCATCACTCTGGAGTATATCTTTTCTGTGAACAAACACCAGTGATGAGTTAGTTCTTGCTGTGGGCCATGTAAGCTAAACCAGAAATCTGTTCTTTGGAGAAAGAGCATCAGTCTTTCTAGCATCTGATGAAAATAGAGGAGGCTGTCAGAAAGAAATAAACCTGGGATGAAGTCAGGAATCACTTACAGAAAATCCGTGTCATGATTTATGCGGAAAGAGAAGCTAAGTAACTAGGAGTTAACT
>VYZW01031879.1:3139-50723 GCA_013401315.1 Balaeniceps rex
GAGATTAGTTTGTCCTACCTGAAAAAGAGGCATACAAACATATACGAAGAACAGATGATCTCACTCTTGGATAGCAATGCTCATACTTAGCCCTTGAGATAGGAACCCAGCTAACAAAACCAGATTACTGCTGAAGAATTTCAGTGCTTCGCGCTTTTTCAAAGTTTGAAAACTTTTTCAAAGTCTGAAAGATTTGGTGTTGGAAGGCAGATGAGCCCTTTCTTTCAGTAAAAGGGGCTTAACTTTCACACCAGCCTAATGAAGTGCTGAAGGTTGGCAATGATACCAGTGCAAATCATGGATCCTAATTTATTTGGGGTGTACGCAAAGAAATATGGCATTTGTAACTGCCATTTGACATATCTTTTTTCTAACTTCGATTTACATTTTTTTTCATCCAACCACATATTGATGTAAATTCATATCTGTAAGAGTAACAGCAGGTACCAATTTGACCAGTTTCATACAATGTTAACCATCACCCCCAGCAGCCAGTACCCTCCCTCATACAATAACTGAATCATCTTTGGCAGCTGTTACTGTTTTAGTCCCGTATCCTGCAAAGATTTATACATCTGCTTAACTTTGTCCATGTAAACAGTCCCAGTGACACTAGCAAGAGCCCTCACATTTGTTAATTTAAATTTTGTAGAATCAGGGCATTGCCTAGAATTCTCACAAGGAAATAAAATCCAAGTCTGAAATAAATATATTTATATTTCTTCGCTTTGTGTTTTCAGGTTCCCATTTTTCATGACACCTTCTCAAGAGGCCTTAGATTCAAATACGTGTCTCCAAGCCTAGAAAATCTTTCAAGGGCTCTTTTAGATGTCTACCAGTCTATGAGTGAAAGCCATCAAAAGGAACAGCACGATTCTTGGACAAGGAAACACGTGAATATCAGTTATGGCCATTTGCCTCAACAGCTTTATAATCACGCTGAATAGTGATCCACATAGACCATTTAAACTAAATGAACCAGAGGGTAAGTGGCTCACAGGCCAGTTTAGCATATTGCATATCTATTTTTGCTAATCTTGGTCTAATTCAACAGCAAACTTCTATTTAACGGCCACGTCCAGGTCACCAGCACCTACCTAATAAAAAACAGTAATAAATCAATATCGTTAGTGCAATGGATTCTGGACAGAACAGACACTGAAGTACAAGGAGTGCTAGAGATGCTGGTTAAGACTGTCTGGTCTTCCTGATTTGAGATCATGCAGATTCTTGTTGTAACTCTTTTCCTTGTCTATTTATTCTACTGCCTGTTGTAGCTGCTACGAGTAATAGCATATGAGCTAAAAGATCACCCACCCTTTGTTGTAGTCTCCAGGATTCATCCACAACATGCAAAAGATTTTCCCCTGCTTGATGCTAAGGTGAGGGGGCCTAATTCTCAATTCCTCTAATGTAGCAAAAATAGAAATGACATAGCTGAAATGCAAAAATGCCCAGTATCAATTAATGGCCCTCTGCATGTTACAGTCCCAGGCCATTACACCTCTGTGGATGTGCCGTTTGGCTCTCATTAGCTTACATTTTCAAACACATTCAACTTAACTTCCACAGTATAAAGTTTACCCCATCTAAAGTTCACCCCATCTAAAGTTCACAAACACAGTAGGTGAATTTCTGGTATAAAGAACAATTCTGTAGTAAGTTGATCTATGTAGTGCTATAGTACCGACAAATAAACACCATCTTCAACAAGAGTCAGCAAAGTTTCCATTATTTTTATATTTTCAGCTTTCTTAAGCACTTCAGGCAATTTTCACGCTGAGACCTTCTGATTCAACTGATATAAAATAGGCCTCTCTCTCCTCTTTTTTTTTTTTTTTACTGCTTCTGTAGGGTTATTAGCCTAAAATCCTAAAGAAACAAAGCATATGCAATGCTTCTGTCTTTCTGCCCCCTTCCTGCTCCATCCTGTGTGATTTCTGAACTCATTGACTCACTTGAACCCATCAAACCCAGCTGAGAAATGAACAGAGGTCACCAACATGCTGGGTTCCTACTAACTTCTGGAAAATCAGCAGACAAATAGAGACAGAAGAAAGTGCCCCCACTAAGGAAAATTTGTCAGCCTAACTCATCTGCTACCTGCTTAGCTAGCTGCCCATCAGCTCAGGACTCGCGTGGTTTGAAACTTGTTGCAGCCAGCCCCCTTTCCTGCCCAGCTAACAGAAAGCTGAGAGGCTGCTACAGAGAGGAACGGTTCAGAAGAGGTATTAGGGATGAGATTACAACTGATGAAAAAAAAACCAGCAATAATATTAAGGCAAGTGGGTGGGGATAAATAAGACAGGCGTAAGGCACAGAACTCTGTAGTACCTTAGAGACTTCAGGAGGCTTGCTGCCCATCAAACGCGGTTTCATATCGAGTTCTCCAAGATTACAGATAGTTTGGGTATAGCAGAATGCTCTGCGTTTAATTTTCATGATCACCATTAGCTGATCTACATGCCAATGTAAAGGAAGTGGAAGGCAAGCTGCTGTTCATTACGCTGTTCGTTACCAGAGGCATCATAAATTTATCAGTGGATAGAAGATTTAAAACTAACCGAACTTTGTGGTTTTAAATTCCACTCTGAATAGACAGGCAAGGGAAAAAATACTTATTTTTAGACATAAAGACAGAGAAAGGGAAACAAACAAAAAAAAGTAGTGGAGCCCTGGAAAAATCTCTGGAAGCGAGGTGATAATTTAAATCACTTTGAGGCCGGACAAGACAGGTGAGGAAAGTTTGGTGGAACAGTTTTGTGCAGGTCTGACTTTCACACAAGCTCGAGCAGGAAATGCTCCAAACTTGGGACCTAAATCCTTGCTAATCTTTACGGCCCAGTGGCAGAATGCAAAATACCAGGGCTCTGCTCTGGAGCTGTGAGCAGTACTGCATTCCTGCAGTACTAGATATCCCAAACTCACATCTTAAATGAACTTGAGATTGTTGAGTGTGGAGGCAAGTTACATCACAACAGCTCAGGTTTAAATTCTCTGTGTGGGTATGTTCATTAGCAGTTTTGGAGAGCATTCTGCTTCTTCCTTCACTTCTTATTTTTAAAATCTTAGGACTGCACAAGAACGTCAAGTCTCTGGCTGTTTAAGGACCATGTGACTCCTCTGTACTTTGAACTCAGATAAACTTCTTACTGAATGAAGTCATGTGTAAAATGCTTTCCAACAGAGATTATTTTGAACCAAGCCGTACTAAGAAACGCAACAGAATTTCAACACTCATATTTCAGCAGCAAAAAAAGGAACCATTCTTGTACTGAGTGCAGTGCTTTGGGGGGAAGCACCAGATCCCCTCACATAAACAGAACTACCTTTGTACTAGACTATGGAAGTAGATCATGTTTTAGTTTGGGGAATAAAAAAATCATGATACTTCCATGTAATCATACGTCAAAAAAATAGCTTGTGCCTAATCAATGCATGCAACTTTGCTTCCAAAAGACATCCTCATAAATCTCAGTATCCCAAGTTTTAATCAGTAAAACCAGTATCAGCTCCAAACTGGCCGCGTTGGGATGGATCAGAATTTCTGTATGTTTTTTAGCCTGAAGAGATACCACGTTTTAGCTAATATTTGGATAGAAAAATGCACAGGCCTGATCATTACACTTTTTTTCCCTAGGAGCAGAACATATGGCTTCTATCCTGGCTAACTTCCAACCTGAGTAATTACATACTGACCACATAAGTTTCCCTGGGGTTTTAACTGGATAAAGCATTCCTCTCCAGTTCCTCCTGTGAACATTGGAGCACTATTAAACAGCTACTGCCCTCTGCCCCCAAGATGCCTGCATTTTAGTAATAAGTGAAACAATTTCTTAAAGTTATAATTATATCCCTGTCCCCTCCAAATATAGTTGGGAGGGACAGGGATATAATTATAATATTAAATATAATTGGAGGGAGACATGGATCTGTTTCATTCCTTAACACGTGTTTTGAGTTCCTAATCATATCCATTAGGCATGATCTTCTACATCAGGATGATGTTTTCATGCAAGGAAATTGACAGATGAAGATGGTATTTTTCCTAACAACTTCAAGTGTTAAAAGACCTACCCTTAGGTCCATACAGCGTATTTAAAATCAAGCATTTCTTCTGAGGATGTGGAACAGCCTATGGGCTCAGGAAGGGCTGGGTGTTGAAAAAGATTAGTATCAGAGAAGTTACGGGCAAGCTTTCTGCTCAAAAACGTGCAACAACCAGACAAAGCAAAAGAACAGTTTGGATATCTTGCTTTTATACCAGGGCATTGACTATTTTGATTGGTGCATCGTGTTTAAAGGATAAAGAGAATGAAACAGAATGAGCTATAGATCACCATACAACACTGCAGTCCACCATGTACCTTGAAGATCTCAAAGCACTTTACAACTGATTAGTGCCAATAGGAGGTACTGGAGACAAGCATTAGGAGAGCCATCTTATAGTGAACTACAGAACCAAACAAGGTACCTGAACAGGTAAAATTCTCCCTTCGCCCCAGTCAGGATTGCAAACACTGAAATCAAGACAAAAATTACCAAAAGGGAGAAGTTATTTTGAGTACCTTCATTTTTTATTTCCCAGCCTGAAACCATCTGAATTCCAAATTTCAGACTGACATAAACTATTAATTTCAGCTAGAGTCTGCAGCATTTACTACCTCTGCAGATGCATCAGGATCACTGTGACAAATTAGGCACCTAGAAAGTCAGAAGCCACTTTAACAATTTCCCCTGCACAGGATCGAAGTGACACTAAGCAGCAGAAATACCAGGGAAAGAGTAATTTAGACCAGTCTATATTTTAACAACTTGGTCAGATTTATAAACTACTTTGAAGATGACAAACGCTACCGAGCTGTTCAGTATTGCTAAATAAAATTGTGCATTGGAACAGATTTTTTCCCACAAGAGAGCTGAATGATGAGCTCCTATTAGCTGCTTAGTCCACATGCATGTATACATACACACACATCCGTGTGTACGTGCATATATACATCAGTTTAAGAGATCCTGTGTAACACATTTGCACCTTTTTTTCCACTTCAGAAAAATCATGCAAAAAAAGGAAGAAAAAACCAACTTTCTGCTTTCTCATAAACTAGAAATGGGTCCATTCTGAGAACATGATGAGTGGTTAGCTTTCTTCCATTTTGCTTGACTTGCACTTTTTGTAAACATCCTTCCTCTTTGCACCCCCAAAATGATCGGTTACAGGACTGATGTACATGGCAAGTGAGGAGCCTCTGCCATTTATATTCACAGATTCATTGGGATTCTGCTCCCTGGCCCTCTCTGCTCATCAGAGCTGGCAGAGGATTTGGACTGCTGGGGACGCTGGAGCCTGCAGAGGCAGAGTGAGCAGCCCTTGTTACTGTGAGCCCCAGCAGGTTCACGGGGACAGTGCTGGCAAAGGAGCCAAAGGCTGGTACAGTGTACACAGAAATCAGCTTGGGTTGTGGGAACACTGTTCCAATTAATCTGTCAAACTGGGTAGTTTGGGATTTGACTCCCATCCTGTAAGGACGCAACACTATTAATTGAGAAGACTGAATATTTGCTGGTTTTGATCAGGCCAAAACACCAAACAAACAAACAAAAAAAGGCAAGTTTTAGAGGAAGATGTAAAATTTTAGGTGTGTCTAGTGGCATCCCTTTAAATGCACTGAAACAGTTCAAGCCATTGCCTCGATCAACAAGCATAAAATGCGATACATCTCTGGTGTGCCACATTGCCATCATGTGGCCATTCCAGCTCTGCAAAAATACCAGCAGGGACAGAAGGAATTGGAACCTTGCCCCAGATTTGCAGCTTTTAAAATTTTCTTTAATAATATTGGCAACCTACAGGAGAACTGGAGAGGTGGTGATAACTCTCTCATAATGTCCCTCTACGAAGAAAAACACTCCCTTCTTCAGACCTGCTCTTCTTTATGTTAGGTAGCAAACACGTTTTTCATTTTGTGAGACACACTGCTGCCACAGTTATTTTGCAGTATACACTATAGAGTACAGCTGAACATCAAAAATGTACAGAAACATCAAAAATTACAAATGGAGAATTCCTGATGTCAGGAAGCCAATCTTTAGAAGTAATCTGAATGAGAACATCACAACGGCCTGGATCAGGAAAGAGCTCCAACACAGGAAAATACATGGAAGTTGGCATAGAGTCAGGAGTGGAAAACAAAGCAAATGAATCAGATTAATAATTTAAGAAGAAAATGAAATACTGACAGTCAGAGGGCAAAACAATGTGGAATGCAGAAGCAAGCTGTAATAAAATACGCAGATGGAAAAGTTGTACATAGTCAGAAAAGTAGTAATAGAATTAAACTGGATCCAGTGCTGATGAGTGGCTCAATTAGAGCAGCAGTGAAGAAAAATAATTATCTGCCTCAGCGCTTGAGCCAAAAGTTGTTCATCTACACGAAACTTGTGTTCGCACTCATCTGGAACCCTGCCCAAGCAAACCAGGCATGATTTAGCTTACTCATGAAATGGCCCACTACTTGCTTGAATTATAGCCTCAGTGAGGGACACACACAAACTTCTTTAAGAAGGGACAACGTTGTTGCCTGTGTACCAGAGCAGAAGCACAACAGGAGCTTTCTGCCCAGCTGGCATAACAGACAGATACACACAGAAGTAACAATCACCTGGAAACAAACTTAGTAACATACTTGTTAGAACAACATCCATCTTTCTGCTATAAAAACCTTGTATCAAAACAGCACTACCTGAACAAAGAAAACTTAATAAGAGAGGAAACAAATATTGACAGGCAAAGAACAGAAGCTTAACTACCACAGGTAGCTGGCCATACAAAAGAAAATCCTGTTTATATTCTCGTCTCCTAGCACTTGGCACCTGTAAACAGCTAAAGGAGCCTGCCTGCCGTCACCATTACAACTCGAGCAAAGTTACCGCACTTGGGAAAGATCCTTCTGCAGCTGAACTGCCAAAACCAGGGAATAAATACTAACTTTCTTCTTCACCACCTAATTTTGAAAAGAAAACTTGCAATATTCACTGAAGTGGAAACTCTGAACCAATCCTAAAAAGTCAGTGAAGGAAATATTTACTATTACCCTGAGCTGGAGCTGCTGAGATGGTAATTATACCCTTTTTTTGTGTTGGTATTTACTTGTTTGTTTTGCCAGATTGCATCAGGCTCATCTGCTAATCAATTCCTGAAAAGTATGGCTGCTTTTATTATACAGTTTCTCCTGTTTAGGGTAAGAAGGCAGAAGCCAAAGAAATATTTTTAACTTGTGTTTTTAGCAAAAAGGCTAGTTTGTGAAAACCAAAAATGCTCCCAAGCTGCGAGAGAGCTTTGTTCTCTGTGTCATCGACAAAATTTCTATGTCCTGCTACAAGTTTTCGTACATTTTTTAAGAAACTACCCTCCATTATTTTTTGCAGTTTAGATACAAAACAAATTGAAGGGTTAAATTAAAATATTACTTTCCTTTTTCATTCAGGACCATCAGCTATATAGCACATAAACAGGGAGATTTTTCAACAGAACATGAATCCAGAAGAGAAGACAATTTTCCAAGAATATTTGACAAATCAGGGGACTGTGGTAAAGCCCTATTGCTGGCAGAGACAGAACCACATCTGTGCTAAGTGTCCCTACCACATACGGACTGGTGAAGAAGCAAGAGTCCCTTACATGGAATTTCACAGGGTCTTTGGCTTCCCATACAGATCAACAGCAACTCTCCAAAACAAACACCTTCTCTTCTATGAACTGAGGAGTTTCTCAGGCACAGTAGTCCAAAAAGGCCATGCTACAAACTGTACTGACCAAGACAACCATCCAGAATCTATGCTGTTTGAGGTGGGTGGTTATCTGGGTGCAGTTACAGATGCCTATGAAAACATCAGCTGCATCATCCTCTATTCAAATTACTCTCCTTGTAACGAGGCTTACCACTGCTGCATAAGTAAAATCTACAACTTCTTGCTGAAGTATCCAGAAATCACGCTCTGCATCTATTTCTCTCAGCTTTATCACACTGAGGATGGTTTCCCCACCTCTGCGTGGAACCGCGAAGCTTTGCGGAGCCTCTGCAGTCTGTGGCCTCAGGTGACTCTGCAGAGACTGCCTAGGGGCACATGGCATCACCTCCTCTGCAATTTTGTGTATGGCATCCCAGGGTCAATCCTTTATCACTCAACTTCACCATCAAGAACCTTAGCAGATCGACAAAATCCACATCAAATTAACAACTTAATAAGAATGAAACCGTATTTTAGGAAAGCCTTTCCGCAAGCAATGCAGGGAAAGCCTGCTGCACAGCAGAACTTAAAGGCCTTTTCTTCTCCTAGCCTGGCCTCCCAACAGCCTTTGCAAGTGATGAAAGGCAGCCTGCTACCTCTGACATCTCAAAGCCACTTGGTGCTTTTCCCAGGCATGTTTCTGCCCTTTCAGAGGGAATATCTATACCCCAGGCCTAAAAATATCATAAGGCATTTAAAAATGCCAAAGGAATAATTCAATGAAACTCATAATTCTGAAATGTTTCCAAGCAGCAGACACCTACTCTGAAGATGATACAAATCAAACCGCTTTCAGGCTGTAAAACTGAGATCACAGATGCAAAAAAAAAAAAACCACCAGTAAAGTCACATCCTACAAAAGTTAACCCACAGAATAACTGTGGATGTCAGATAACTGATTATGAAGATAACGTACTTTTATTTTAGTCCTTTACCTTTCAAACATAAACCGATAGCAGTAAAACCAAAACTTCAGTATCTTCTGATTACCTCCTGTGATTTATTTATTTGTTGCCCTTAAGCCAATTTCTACCAGAAAAATGTAAATAGTCCACAAGCTACAACCACAACTACAGCCGGATTGTAGCTTCCCAGCTGAGGCAACTTTGGTGGAACACATGACATAGCCTAAATTCCTCCTCTATCAAGAAGGTGGTTCTGCAGGTAAGGCTGATATATAAATAAAGTTTCCCCACCAGCTGTTTCCTTAATAATAGGGGGGTTTATATACACATATATATGTGCGTGTGTATATTTTTTTTTCTAGAGCTGCTGCCTTCCATTAAGAGGAACCTCACAAAGCTGTGTGGTTTTCTAATTAGTAAGAAATATCTAATAGGATAATATAGATAACAGATCTACACAGTCCAAGCATAAATGGAACAGGAAAAAAAAATCCTATCATTTAGAGCAGTGTTTTCACTTTGTGATTCAATATATTTGTTATTATACTAAATGTTTTAAAGAATGGGGCAACTGAAGTCAAGAACATGTTGTTCCCCAGCAAACAGGGGTTCCTTCCCAGGTAATGTCAATTGTGAATAAACACACTGGCTAATTTGGTAGAAGTCAGTACTTCTGCTCCTTTTTTACTCTCTTTGTGGTCACAGCTATTATGTATCTGAGTGAAAAAAAGAGGCTGCTTCCCAGTGTGACCTTAAACACCCTTCACTTCAGCAGAGGTGATCCCACTTGGAAACTCAAACATTTTTCTGAGTCTCTTATGACGTAATAGAGACAGAAACGGGCTAGAATCCACCAGATCCCTTACGCCTAGGAGCTCTTTCAGAAAAGCTATCTTGAATTAGATCATACTCATTCTGCACTTTCTGATAAAATGTTAACTAACGTGATCACAAGAAGTCATCTGTGCTGTAGTATCAGGGTGATTACTTTCTTTGGTCAAGAAACGTAAAGCCAATGCTATTTGTTAACTCTTGTAGTAACAAAGTGGTGGCTTCCACTACCACCAAGTTCAGAGCCAAACCTCGTACACCAATCACGGGGCACATGTTATATTGGCACTAACTACGTTGTGTGACACCCGCCGCTGTGAAGCCCCAACTGCCCTGTAAGGGGTCGGCAGGGCCCTGCCTCGCTCGCTCCCGTCTGAAAAGGGGACCAAAGGGGATCCAGCGCAGCATCGTGTACTGTCTCCGGGTCCACAGAGAGGGCTCACTGCCGGAGTCTGCCAGGAAACCGCACACCCGCTGCTTCCCGGTAGCCAACCGCAGCTGCCTCGCCGGAGCTGAGGCCGCACTGTTCTCGCGACGGCTCAGGCGGTAACTCCTGCACGCGTAACCTTGGCGACCAACCACCACCTCGTGGGACTACGCAGCTCGCAGCCGACCAATGGCAGCTCGCCGCCCGCGTCGTTCCACCCCCTCCTGTCCCTCTTGCGCCCCCTCACGCCGCGGGCCGGCGGCCTCCCCTCAGCGCGCCTGCGCAGAGCGCGCCCCCCCGGCTCGCGCGTGCGCTCGGAGGCGGGCAGGCAGGCGCGGCTCGGCGGTGGGAGTCTGCGCGGAGCGGTGGGCGGTGGCGGCGAGCGGGGTGACCATGGCGAAGCACACGGTGTCGTCGGCGCGGTTCCGCCGGGTAGATGTGGACGAGTACGACGAGAACAAGTTCGTGGATGAGGAGGAAGGAGGCGACGGGCAAGCGGGGCCCGACGAGGGCGAGGTGGACTCGTGCCTGCGGCAATATCCTTCCGCCGCCGGGCCGGAAAAAGTCCCGTCAGGAGCGGGCGCGGCGGGGCGGGCGGGGAGCGGGCGCGGCGTCTGCCGCCGCCGGGGCTGCCTTTTATGGCAGCGTCCGTGCCCGGCGCTCCCGCCGAGGGACGGAGAGGGGCGACCCGGCCGTGTCCTGACAGGAGGGCGGAAAGGGGCTGACGGGGGGCTGCGGCTGGGGCTGGCAGGAGGAAGGGGCCCAGGGCTGGCAGGAGGAAGGGGCCCAGGGCTGGCAGGAGGAAGGGGCCCAGGGCTGACAGGAGGAAGGCGGCCCCGCTTCCTGCCCCTCAGGGCAGCGGTGGCGGTGTCCCGGGGCTGCGGTATCTGGGAGGTGTCTTATTGGGGGAGGGGCGCAAGGAATGGAGGAAGGGGGTTTCCTGTGGCGGAAAGGAGAGCTCCGTGTGCCTGCTCCCACTCCCAGCTTCCCCGGCTGGCTGGCTTGTGGAGTAGCCTTTCGCACCGGCTGTTGCTGGGTTGCTGTCCCGGCAGCTGTTGGAGGTGGATGTGCCGAGCTGAGGGCTACAAATTGCAGAAGTGATGGAGAATAATTTCTTCTACTTGGATCCTCATTCAACGAAGGGCCTAAGAAGTATTCTCCAATATTGGAACTGTACAGCTTCTTGTTGGTGCTGCTCCTTCCTCAAATGGCCTAATAATTGCTACCTTATACTGTAATCAGTGCTATCTGTTGAGGGAATTGTTGCGTCCACTGAACCTTAAGTATCTTCAGTCATGCGCAAGCCAGCTACAAGTATCGCTGTCCTGGAGCTGGTTCTGTTGCTTTCCAAATGCTTGGGGTCTGGTCCTTAACCATCTGGCACAGGGAACATGATGGCTGCACTACAGGCGGCTCTGAAGAACCCTCCTATCAACACAAAGAACCAGGCAGTGAAGGTGAAATAGTAACTAACTTGCTCATGAGTTACTCCTCAAAAATCCTTTCCTGTTTCTATAACCCCTACCCCACCAACCCTGCCAGGTGTGCTTTGAGGAAGCCAAGAAAGCTGGTTTTTAGGATATTCCACGGTGTCAAGAAATTGGTGACCTCTGCTGTTTTAATCTTCAAAATACCATAGTTCAGATGTCATCTGTCCACGTACCTTTAACTTGATGCTAGGTCAGATTTTGTGTGTTCTCCTCTGTGCCTTAGTTGTACATTGTGTGCCCGGGCTAATAACACACATCACCAGGTGCCCATGCCTGATCCAGACCTGGCAGCACTTAGATGTAGTTGGCACTGAACAATCAAGGAACCACAACTGCAGTAGTCACCTCTGACTAAGGAAACCCTGCTAGCACAGCCAGACCGTGAACCTACAAAAAAGGAAGAACTGATGGTTATCGCAACCAATCAACATTAAGCCATTAAAACCTCAGAACATGCAAGCACTCCCCCTGTGACAGAATATAGGAGCCTGCTGCATGCATGTGTTTATGAATCTCCCCAGAATAAACCTTGAATGGCTTGTGATTGCAGTTGCAAGAGGAACAGGCAGATAAGACGTGGAACTGCCCAGATGGTGAGCACCTGCAGAGGTCTGTTCTCCCTGCTTGAGGAGAGTCCCACGGGCACATTTCTGTGCTGCTCACCAGGCCACCGGTGGAGATTTTTTCACCTAGCCCCAGCCTTTTCCTGGGAGTTTTCACAGGGTTTTGAGATCCAGCTGTTTGTTACAGATAGTGCTGTATAAAAGACTGAACAGCTCTGTCGTCACATTAATGATTTGTTTCCATTAGATCCATATTGATGTATTTAAGAATACACTTCAAAGGCAGTGCAACTGAAGAGGGCAGAGTGACTGAATTTTAATGTTCGGCTTCATTTTTAGTTGATTTCATGGCACTTTTATGTTTTTACTTGTAGCTCTTCATGTGAGGTTTCACTAAGCCCAGCAGCTATGGGATATTAAATTGAACAAGAAAACTAACATCCATCATTTCTGAAGAAGGAAGCTGCTTGAATTATTTGTATAATGGAATGATGCAAAAGTCCAACAAGCCCAAGACCTTTTTCTTTCCTCCTCCCTCAGTTAGTGATGGATGAACAGGAAGAGCTGCTTTTTGCTGATTACATGGCTAATCTGCCACTGTAATCATGCCACACACATTCCTGGGCCTGAAATGACATCTAGACCAACTAGCAAATGGTTATTAATGCACAATATTAATGCTGCCAGTGTGCATCCTCTGTGCCTGGAACAGAAGTTGACTGTATTGAAAATATGTGGCTTCCAGCAGTCACCTCTTCCAGGCTGGCCAATGGCATTTCCATGGAATATAATAGTTGTATCTCATTAAACAGTGCAAAGGCACAGAAAAGGCTCTGGTGATAATGGAGGCCAGTCGAGTACTTAATTCTTATAATTCTTTTGGAATTTGCCAGGCCTTGAGTTTCAATATTGTGGAAATTTATTATTTAGCTGTAACCTCATTTAATAGGTGGAGAATTGCAAACACAAGCAGAGAGGCAGAAAACCTAGAGCAGGACAAACACGTTAAACTCTTTTATGCTGTTTCTGATTGGGAGGACATATCTGTTACACATCATTATCACAAGCTTTGTGCACAAACTGCCCTATTCAAACATTTTAGAATTGTTTAAAAAAAATCTAGTTTTGTTTATTGGAGAGATGAGTACTATTTGAACGCACCTTATACGAGAATGTTTCTCTGACTTCCTTATTTGTTGACAGGATCGTGCAGAAAGTATTGTCCTGAAGGTTCTCATCTCTTTCAAAGCCAACGATATCGAGAAGGCAGTGCAGTCACTGGACAAGAACGGTGTCGACCTGCTAATGAAGTACATCTACAAAGGCTTTGAGAGCCCCTCTGACAACAGCAGCGCTGTGCTGCTGCAGTGGCACGAGAAGGTGTGTTTATAGGGCGTGCTCTTGCCTGGGTTATCCGTGGTAGCAGGTTCTTGGATCCAAGGCACGCTCACCGAGCCTGGTAGGAACTGTCTTTCTGTCTGGTAAAACTGAAATGCTGTATTTCATGCTGTGAGGAGGGTACAGTCCTGCAAGCTCATGTGCCTACTTCTTCTGATTCCTTGGGTAAAGATTCTACAGTTAAAATTTGGTTTTATGTTAGATGGAGGCAAACAAAATGGTTCAATCTCGTGATTCAAGGGGATGGAAGTAGAATTTCCTTCCTAGAGGGAAGCAAAACTTGCAACTTGGTTATGCAGTAAAATAAAAGCTTGTTAAACAGCTGTCTTTAAAGTGAATGTGGTTATCCTTCCCTGGCACCCTGAGTGCTAGTGTTTTGCTCTTAATGTAAAGGGTGGGGATTTGCTCATTTGAAATACAGTCGGGAAACCTTTCCACTCAGTCATTTCAGCTTGTAGCTACCTTGACCTGGTGTTAATGGCCGTGTTTCTCTTCTCAGGCCCTGGCTGCTGGAGGAGTAGGGTCCATTGTCCGCGTTTTGACTGCCAGGAAAACGGTTTAAATCCAGCAGTGAGTGGTTGTCTGCCATCCACGGCGTGGGAAATGCTGGTACAAAACCCAAACAACCAAATGCCATTGCTGCCCTGTGGGCAGCGCCTGTCTCTCAGCTTGCCTTCTCGCTGCTTTTTTCATACCTGACAAATAATGCATATCGTGATCTCTTTTTTGTTAAATTCTGGAAAATTATGAAGGTGCAATTTTATTTCTAACAGGAACATCTGGTACTCGCAAACATTTCAGTGACACATATAGCAACATATACAACTTCATGTTTAGGATGATTTACATTTGTGTATAATTATGGCAAATCTGGACCTGACTTTCTGAGCAAATGCTGAGGGATGTAGGGCAATGTCTTAATTCTTTTCACTAGCCAAGCAGTGTTTTGATGTAAGATCTGTATTTGAGAAGTGGGGCAGCTATTACTATAGGTAACTGGACTATGTTTCCTTTGGTCAGCCTCTGAACCTACAGCCATGAATAGGAATAGGACAGAAAGCAAAGGCTCCCTTCCGACCCCGATTATCATTCCAGAGAGCTGAGTATTTTCCTTAACCTCGCATCTCATGGCCTATTCACATTCCTTGTGATCAGTCAAATGCTGGGTCTGCAGTGGGAAAGTCACAATGGGATGCAGTTGTCCATCATGCAGTTTGGATGGTAGAATTTAACAGGTTGATGGTCCATTGACACTGGAGCCCAGCCCAGTGAACTCCTTTTATTTTGGGAGCAAAGATCCTGAAGAGAAGAAAAAGCAGCTTTCACACACCAAATCACCTTTCAGCAACTTGAAAGTGATGTGATTTTCTCAAGCACAACAAAGCGGCTGCCTCAGGTAATCTGAGAAATGCATTCTGGGATCCACACCATCCTTGCAAAGCTCCCGTATTTTGTTCTCTAGATCTATAGGGTCTTAAAGGATACCAGACAGTTCACATTCCTGTTGTATTGTGCCACAGTGTGTTAGCTAGTGGGCAAATCGGGTTCCAAAATGAAGAGGAGTACTTTAAAAAGAATTATGAAATCCCAGGGCATAGCAGACCACAGATGACTGTTGAGGGTTTAGGGCCAGGACTGAAATACACGTGTTTTACATTCACCATTTTACTGCAGTTCAGTTACGTGAAACTGTTTGGGAACTTGTGGAATCTTTGCTGTTTTTTGATATCTGCTTTTTTTGTAATATAAAGACCAGACAATAAATCGTCACTGAATATTTACTGGGTGTCTGAAATGCCTTGAAGTTAACCGTTGGACTAACTGTTTTCAGCAGGCTGCTGTTCAAGGGTGGACAAGAGTAAAAAAGCAAGCCCTAAACTTCTGCATTATTTTTCTTGATAGGTTTGCTTTCTAGTGGTTATTTGTACCTATACGTAATGGCGATACATGCGCAGCTTCATATGACTAGAAAATCTGAGATTATTTCAGTGAGATATTTAAACAAGAAGAAATGTTCCAAACCAGGACTAGTGCATGCTAAAATTACAGCCAGAGAGCGAGATCATCACAACCATTAATGTTATACACTTTCTCAAGAACAAAAGGAGGAAAAGGGTAATGGCCTAGTAGGATTGTTGCATGGAGCAAAACTCCTGATTTCACTGTTGGGTTTTTGTTTGTCTCTCTGCCTGCCCCAGCTCCAAGAGATGAAACATTTAATTGTTGGTTTTAATAATAATTTAAGTACAGATAGAGTCCTGGGCTTGTCCTGTGGGTGGGATGACTGTGTGTGCCTAGGTCATCACTAATGGTACACATACTCAGCTTGAACTTCTGAAGGGCCTGAGCATACAGAAACTGGGTGTTGAGCACTCCAACATCTGAAGGAGATCCTCCGTTCGTTACCCAAGTCATGGCTTTGGAAAAGCACAGCTAGTGCCTTCAGATGGCTCAAACCAAAGCATTCCTGATGCGCCATGTTCACTCAGGAATTGGTGAGACAGCTTCAGTAATAACCTTTTTTCCTTCCATCCCACATCCTCCCCGCTGTTTACCCGGGACAGTCTGAGACCCACCGATGCAGGCAGGCACAGGCAGGCATGGGCAGCCAGCCCTGCTTCACAGCTGGAGCAGCTGTGCCTTTCCGAGCAGGGCAGCAGAGCCCTGTCACCCAGCCTTTCTCGCCCCACTGCCTGCTCCCCGGCAAGGGGCACAGCACCCTATGTCCTCAGGGCCCCAGCACAGGCAGGAACTGTCATGGTTACCCCTCAACCATTTGGTGCCCTCCCTACCTTCCTTCCTAGGATCCTTTTTCTTGCTTAACTTCTTCAGAAGAACATAGGCACAACAACAGGAGGCACTGGCCATGCAAAGTGGAAGACCTGGCCTTGCTGGAAACTTCCAGGTTTCAACCATACATACATACAGAAGCCTCGTCCTCCTGGCCATGTGCAGTGATGGCTCTGTCCTTACTGCTCTCCCAGGGACTGTGTTTGGCTTCTCTGTTTCCATCTGTTCATCCAAATTTGGTTAAGACACCAATCGATCCTGAGTTAAAAAAAAAATTAATAAAAAGCTGTTATCCCAGATAAGTGAAAAATATTTTCCAAAACAACCGACGTCAAAGCAGGTCAGCTAGGTGGCATTAGCTAGCAGCTAGGCATTAGCTGAACAGAGGCAACAAGAAGCATGATCTTCAGGTTCTCCAGATTCCTCTCAGGCTAGGCTATGATGTATTTAGAAACATTTACAAAATGTACATCTGCATCTGTGTCCATGGATGTGCTAAAAGACATGCACCGATGTGAGGACAGTAGTGCAAGATTTGCAGGAAGGCATCTCTTCTGTTAACTGATTGACAGGATGTAAAGCTAATTTTTTTTAAAAAAATTACCTCTTTCCTCCAAATCCTGCCTTGCTCAATTTTGTGGACTGTACAAATACCACAACAGGGAGCAAGCCCCAGCTGCGCCAAACAGCGACCTGTGTCTGGATGCTGCATTCGCCTTATGCGGAGGCTGCCACTGGCTGAGCAAGTCCAGAGCAGCGTTAAATTCTCAAGAACCAGCTCTGCGGGAGGAGGCACGCGCTCCCACCGCTCCACTGGCAAAGTGGAGCCTGAGCTTGGTATCCCCAGCAGGCACACGGCAGAGGGCAGCAAGTGTTCCCTGCACAGCCAAAATCCACCAGCATGCTGTTAACAAGACCTCCGGCAGTGAAGCCCTGGGATGGGACCTGCCCATAAGCTGGAAAGGAGCTCACCATGGGAGTCACCTCCAGCTATCAGCCATCTCACAGCAGTTAGGGCTGGTGGAGGCCGTCCTTAGCTCCTGGCCCCGAACCCCACTCACCCCGACAGAGTAGCTGTTTGCATGCACCCAGGCAGAGAGGGTGTTTTGTGCCATATTACGCAAAGGATTACTAGGTTTCTAAGAGGAAACCGGGGAAAGATGGGCAGGGGGGAAAAAAATCCCTAACCAATTTCATTTTGCAAAACACATTTCCCTTCCTAGTATGAGAAGGAAGCCTTCAATGAAAAATATTCTATGTGCAGATCGGACCTACTCGAAGGGGAACGGTGTTTGCAGAGATCTGCTAGGAAGGCTCAGCACTTCCAAGCCTCACTTGCAAACCTCCCACCACTGCCTTCAGCTTTGGCTGGAGAGTGTGGCAATGTGACTTACTAGTCACATCCTGCTTTTGTAACAGCCGAAAGAAACTGCTGTCCTCCCGCTGCCCGGAGCTGCAGCCCCTGCCAAGCCCTGGGCTCTGAGTCATCCATCACTTGGCCAATGAGTTCCGGCGGGCTCCTGCCTCGCTCCCTGCCACCATTTAGGGAGTGAGCCAAAAAATCAGGTCCTGTGCAGAGAGAGAGCTCAGACCTGCCTTCCAGGGAAGGAGCTGGACATGCTCAGTCTTCTCTGCTCCTCCTGTGTTATAGATCTCCCAAACAAGTTCAATCCCCTCGGTCTTTCCTCATGTGTAGTGTTTTCTAGTGCCCAGATCAGTCTTTTTTTGGGTCTCTTCTCTCCAGAAATGATGATAAACTGTTGCATACTGTTGCTGTACAAACTTAATGACTGCTGCACCTTTGCTGGACTTTGGCATTCCTAAGTATTTCTTACCCGTCTCTTGGTGATCTGTGTTTACTCCCTTCCTCTTGAATGTTATCGCAGAAGAAACAAGTTTGCTTACTAAATCACCTTGGTAAGAGAAAGGGGAGCAAGAGACTTATTCTTACTAGAAGGAGTGTGTTTTACCGCAGCTTTGAAATTGCTAGAATATTACATTAAAAACAAGCAGAGGGATAGCTGCTGTGACCATTTGTTGTGCTTGCATCTTTCAGATCCCATTTTTCTGTGAAACACAAGAAACAAACCCCAACACTTGTCACAGGGGTGATCTCGCATCCTCCTCCAGCTCCCTTTGTACCAGTTTTGGGATAAACCTGACCCAGCAGTGCACTAATTCAGATAATTAAATGTGCAGAAAATTATCCCTACAATAAGGTGAACCATTTCCTGCTAGATGGGGTCTCCCATTCCTTGCAGGAATGAGAAAAGGTGTCTCAGAGGGGTATTTTCATGTTCACCATGTCGTTACTCCCACCCCACTCCTTCAGCATCATTTCAGCTGGTTGCATTTTCCTCTGCTTTTCTGGACATTGAAGTGTCTCCTCTGTGCTCCTGTAGTAAGCCCACAGGAACCTGCTGGGCGCAGAGGGATGCTGAAGGCACGCTTACAACTGGAGAACCAAAGAGAGCCCCAGGTTCAGGATGTGCTTGGTCCTACTTTTGATTAAAATCCAAGTCCTTGCTGTTCAGTAGCTCAGGTTTCTTCCCAAGAAGTTGAGCAAAAGTCTCCTCCACAGTCTCCCTCCTGTTGTTGGCATTATGTAATTTGCTGGGGAAGTTTGAGTAAGCACACATAGGCCAAGTCTTGCTGACATATTTTAAGCTCTTATAAAATATGCATTGCATCGCTGGTAGATGAGGCAGAGGCAATGTACTTCCAAAACTACTTAGAAACCACGTGTGGAGCACCCAGCTCCAAGCCTTCTGAGTCAGACCCCTGCCATCACTGCCTTCGCTGCTGTCACATGCTCAGCATCCCTCTGTGCTCCCAGCAGTGCTCCAGAGCCAGGTTATGCACCATTGGCCATAAAACACCTCGACAGAAGTGATGTTGGGCTGAACGTGAGTTACCACCGCTGCCAGGGCTCAGCGTGGCATGGTCGCTGCCCCCTGAAGCCCCATCCTTGGGCAGCTCCGCACATGCCCAGCAGTGGAGGTCCTCACTGGGGCAACGTGGTGGGGGACAGCAGGGCAAAAGGTTTCCCAGGCTGTGCCTTGGGCTATACTTTGCCTTCCTGCTTGGGCGGGCAGGCAGGCAGGGTAGTCCCAGCCCAGCTGCAGGCAGCTGTGCCTGCCAGGAGATGCCTGCAGGAACTATTTAGCAACTACCTCCATCAAGGACCACTCTTCAGAGGGCACAAGGGGCTCAACTGCAGCACTCGCCCTGTGGCTTTGCAACCCTAAATTTGACCTGATCAACCACCCAGCTGACAAAATCCATGGCTTTTCATGAAAAACCCAGAGAAGCAAAACACAAAGGGGTGAGGAGCAGCTGCTAGAGAGGACCTGGCATGCAACCCGTGGCAGCTCAGCGTGGAAACCCACTGTGGCGGAGACAGCCTCTGTCCCACTTCCCCATCCCAGGGCCACGTTTCACTGACGTGAATGAGGCCACTTCCTGCCAGGTTTGCAACACGGGCAGCGGGGAAGGCAGAAGTACAGGCAGAAGGGAGCTAGAGAGAGGCTCAGCAGTGCTACAAGACAAGGAGAGAGGCAAGACCTGCGACGCGGCTGGGGACCCCACATCCCACTCCCACCGCACCATGTCCCTGGTGGAGACGATCCGGCTGTGGCAAGAAGGGGTGTGTGCAGCAGAAGGGAAGGAGTGGAAGGCAGCGCTGGATGCCTTCACAGCTGTCCAGAACCCCCCTGCAAAAATCTGCTTTAACATTGGCTGCATCCACCTTGTTCTGGGGAAGCTGGCTGAGGCAGAGGAGGTAAGGTACAGCCTTTATAGTCACTACCCTGCTTGCAGGCACCAGCAAGTTTGCACGCAGACCTGCCAGACACATGGACGCGGTGGGAAAGGGAGGAATTAAGGGCCACGGTCTGACTAAGGGAAGGATTCGGGGCCTTTTAAAGCTGGGATGAAGTGTGACACCCCTGGGCTGTTCTTGCTGAACCTGTTTTCTTGGTGAATCAAGAAGCCAAGCAGCAGAAGAGTGCACGGCTTACTACTTGTGCTTTCTCCCTCCCAGAAGTGACCACAGGGCACTAAGCTGCCGAGCAAGCAGTGGCAGATGGTTCCAGCTCAAAAAAATCAGGAGCCTGGCACAGGTTCCACCACCCAGTGCCCAACACTGTAGGGAGACGTAGCCCACAGAGCCCAGCTTAGGCCCCTTGGCTAAAAGCAGGACAGGTATAACTACTCTATGCCCTCAGTTTTTTAAAGGTCTTCCCTTTTCACCCCTTTTTGTCCCACTCCTACCTCTGTGCAGGCGTTCACCCGGAGCATCAGCTGTGACAAGCACCTGGCGGTGGCTTATTTCCAGCGGGGGACCGTGTTTTACCAGAGGCAGAAGTGAGTGGAGGGCTTTAACATTTCAGTTTTGCCACTTGCAGAGATGCCAGCCTTCAGCAGAGGACAGCCCCATGCAGGCTGGTACCCCAGGGGCCAAATTGCAACTCCTCGAGGTAAAACAGACTGCTGTTCATCAGCAGTGCAGTCTTGGGATTAACACCAGCCTTCGAGCATCTCTCCTCCCCCTGGGGTGTCCAAAAACACTATGAGGAGATAGGAGAGACCCAACTAAACTCAAACAAGTTTAAGTAAAGATTTAGAGGCACCTGCAAGGGATACCAGGCAGCCAGAGTGCCACCACGAGGTGGTGACACCCTTGTCCTCTGCTTCACAGCCATGAAAAGGCCATCAAGGATTTCAAAGAGGCACTGGCCCAGCTACGAGGCAACCAGCTCATCGACTACAAGATCCTGGGGCTGCGGTACAGGCTCTTTGCCTGTGAGGTGAGAAAGACTTGACCAGCAGTTTTGATCACAAAGCGTTGTTCACCATGTCAAGAAATCTAAGAAGACAGCCAACCTCTCTTTGTGCTTCGCAAAAAAGCAAGCAAGCTGGTGCACAGTGCTCTGTGTGGTGCCGCCACCCTGTTGTCCTCTCCTTCACCGCACTCCTGGCAAGGGTCTGGCTGCTCTAAGAGCTCATTTCCTTGCTCCCATCCCTCCGGCAGATTCTCTATAACATCGCACTGGTGTATGCCACAATGGAGGACTGGAAGAATGCTGAGGAGCACCTGACACTGGCCATGAGCATGAAGAGCGAGCCCCAGCACAACAAGATTGACAGGGCAATGGAAGCCATCCTGGTAAGGAGGAGCAGGTCTTGCAGCCACCATGTTTGCTCACAGAAGCCCCACAGGGAGGAGAGAGAAAAATCCCAGCGACAGAGAAACCACCTTTTAGCTACGGCTTTAGCAGAGCAGGAGAAAAATGCAGTGGGCTGAGCAAAATGTGGGTGGTGTACTGAGACATGAGTTGGTGGGAAGAGCTTTGCGTCACTGGGGGGGCAGGGACAGGAAGACTGGGTTAAATGGACCATGTCAGGGCTGGGGTCAGGCTGTCAGGGTGGTGTTTTGACTTTATGGAGTGAGACCTTAACAACAGAGGTAGAAGGAAGGGGACATTAAGCAGTCCCTGCTCTCACCGCTGAAGAGTGCTGTGACTTCTCTGTGCTACAGAAGCAGAAGCTCTGTGAGCTGGTGGCCATTCCCGTGGGGAAGCTGTTTAGACCAAATGAAAAGCAAGTAGCTCAGCTGGAGAAGAAGGACTACCTGGGAAAGGCTACGGTAAGAAAGAAATGTCTTATTTATTCAGGCCAAGCCTGTGGGCTGAGACGACCTGCTGACCACCCTTCTGAGTTGCTATCTGCTGCCTGGTGGACAGCCAGAGATATGGAGCCAGCTTGGGCCTCAGGGATCTCCCCAGATGTGGAGGGAGGGATGGCATGTAGGGGTCTCATGGGGAGCAGGGAGTCTGCAGGAATAGAGCAGCTAAAAGTGTGTTTCTGCAGAGCATGGTCTATTTTCAGTTTCTCTCCTCAGCAAGACATGAGGGACAGTCAGTCAGCAATGAGCTGGAAAGGTCCCACTAGAGCTTCAACCTAAGCCAAGATCTTGTTCAGGGAGGGAAAAATTTTAAAAAAAAAGAAGCTATTTAAAATCTGACACCCACAAATGACTTCCAGTTCTCCCCCTCCTCTGTTTGAAAGGCGCTTTTCAGCTCAAATAAGAGAACAAGCTTTTCTCCCATGAGTTTGCAAAATCCAAGCACTGGGATATCACCCTTGGGCTCAGGTCCTGGGAGGCAGCGCTCCACTGGAAAGCGGCCCATTGGCTGTGCAGGCACTGGGGAATCAGATGACCAAGAGCCAAGCAGCATCTTGGGTGTAGGGGATCCCCAGAAACATGCACACAAACATTTATAAACTTTCTAAGCGATGTTTAAAGTTGCCTGTACGAGGTGAGGGCTCGAGTTGGACTCTAACTCCCTTCAACATTTGTGACTAAAATATAAAGGGAAACTTTTAGGTTATAATGACTCTAACTGCAGTAGTGATGAGGCTAAGAGCTGAGACCTTGCCACAGCTGAGAGGTGAGTTTCGGTGCCAGAAGCACTCAGCCTGTAGTCAAAGATGCTTAGCCTAAAATCACAGCCCCTCTTGAACCTGAAGCATCCTGAGGAACTTGGGTTGGCCAACAGCAAAGGAGAAGGGTGGACATCAAAGGTGTAAGAGAGGTCTATGAGCACCAAGTCACTACATGTCTGTCTTTGGCTCTAGGTAGTAGCATCCGTGGTGGACAAGGACGATTTTTCAGGATTTGCTCCACTCCAACCACAGGTAAGGCACCACCGACGAACAGTGTCCTTGGCAAAAGTTCAGGAGGACATGGGGATGAGTATCACCCCACAGCATGCCAGGAGCAAACAGCAGCACCACCACCATGAACTTTCTGCTACTGCCACGGGGAGGAGGCGGACACTGCCCCCACATATCAGCTGCTCTCGCCATCATCGGAGAGCGCAGCCCAAACCCACCTACATTTGTGGTCGAGGTTAGCCCAGTTCCCTGGACAGGGAAGCAGTGGCCTGGCAGCACATCCTCTGTCCCCGCCATTGTTGCAGGGCAATGGCTTTCGGCAGGGAGCAGTCTCAGACCCTCCCTGTAAGATTCATTGGTTTCACCGGTCTCAGCTCAAGCCATCAGAGAAGCAAGAGCAGTTTTTCTTTCATTCTCCATCCTCCTCCCAGTTCCCGAAGCCCTTCACATTTTCATTGCCATTTTCCTGATTATGTAGCAGCATCTTTCCAGCTCTAAAGGTGCCCGAGAGTTTTTACAGGAGCTTTTCGAGAAGATATGGGGAAGCGCAGCTGCTGCAGCCTACAGCACCATTACACAAGATAAAATATGCTCTTCTCAATGCAGCCAAGTGTTGACACCTTACTGCAGGAGTCAGGACTATTTCAAGTAGCTTCTTCAGATGGTTGATAAATCCACCGGAGACCTTAAATTACTTAGGCAGGAGAGACCATAAAGCACAATGACAGCAGCTGGGGATTTTACAAGCACAATAATGGGAAGATATGGGAAAGCACAACTTAGTGTTTAAACAAGCTGATCTCAAATCTGTGATCTCAACCCTCTGTGAGCTGAAGCCAAAATCACCAGTAAAAACAGGATTATTGTGCCTCTGAAAACCAACTGCAGGTGGAAGGATTTGGAAACCGTTTGTTTGAAGGAGCAAAACTGGTGATATTCCTGATGGCACAAAAGGCAGTTGCTTTACGCATCAGCGTGGCAGAGCACTGAAAACCTACCGCAGCCAGCTGCAAAGCAGCAAAAGACTCCCTTTAGGTTCAAATCGTCTGACCTGACACCAGCACGGGGAGGAAGGAACCGTGTAGGGGTGATGGCAGGCGTGGTAGAAGGCTGCAGGACATTTCTGCAAAGCAAATGAAATCCTCCAGATTAGTGATAATTTTCTTTTTGACTTCTTGTTGGCAGGCCTCTGATCCTCCACCCAGGCCCAAGACCCCAGAAATTCTCAGGTAAGTTGGATGAGGGATGGACAATGCTGCTAACCTGTGCAGCCAGGTCCAACCCCATCCTGCAACATCGCAGCTGCGTGTCCAGCTGGCATCTAAAACTCAGGGCGGGCAGGGAAGGGATCATAGAAACAAGGAGACATAGGTCTGGGTTCCCCCTACAAAGTAAAACAATGATGTTGCCCACCTTCCTGACCTGGCCGCTGCTCCTGCATCCAGGGCCCTTGAAGGGCAACCGCATCGTGTCCTGTACGAGTTCATCCCCGAGACTGCTGAGGAGCTGCAGGTCCTGCCAGGAAACATTGTCTTTGTCCTGAAGAAAGAGAAGGACAACTGGGCTACAGTGATGTTCAACGGAAAGGTACCAGGGGCGTGCTTGGCAGAAGGATGCGGATGACGGGGCGGATGCTGTGAGGTTCTGCAAAGGACTTGGAGAGCAAAGCCTTGCCATCAGCAACTAAATGTGTTTCTGACTTAAGTCCCTTATGTCCACCCCGGCTTAGGCCACAGGGTTCAGTCAAATCCACCCAACCTACAGCAACTAACCCTCAAGCCTCAGGGACTCTCCTGGATTCAGGGCAGGGCAAGGACAAGCTCAGCTGCGTCCTCCAGCAGCAGGTTGCCTCCTTGCCAAGGAATCCTCACTCGTCTCTCCTTCCCCCGCAGAAAGGGATTGTCCCCTGCAACTACCTTGAGCCTGTGGAGCTCCAGAACAAGCTGCTCATCCAGGTGAGGAGACCCAGGAGGAGATGATGTCCTGGGGAGGGCAGATGCCCACATGTTTTCCCACCACCTATTCTGGGCCTTCCAGCAGACCCATACCTGCAACTCCCTTCCCCTCATAATGCTGGGGTTGGTCTTCTGGATCATGGTCACCTTAACGTGAGCTCAGAGACCTGCAAAATCTGGGCAGGCATTGATGCCCCCCAGGTGGTGGTTGGCAATGCTGGGGAGATGAAGGGGTAGCAAAGTCACCCCTCCCCAGTTCAAGACCCCAAACAGACCTTGGGAAAATAGTGGAGTGTGGGGGGGTCCATGATGCAGCAGTGCCCCAGCTTCCTTAGGAAGGGTGGGATTGCCAGCACTACCTTCTCCCATCCGGCACAGGAAGAAATCCCTCTTGAAGCTGAGATCCCAGAGCCACCCAGCTCCACTGCTCCAGAGAAGCCACGGCGGCCAGCACCAGGTCAGTGAGGGGAGCTGAAGGGATGGAGGTGCTTTAGGGCCAAAACCTCAGCAGCAGGTTTGAGATGGTCTCCTCAGTGCCGTGTCCTCATGCTTTGAGACCAAAACTGGGGTTCATCTCCATCTCATTCCCAGGCCCATTTGCAGCCAAGGATGGAGAGGCATTAAAGCAGGAGGCAGAGACAGCAACTACAGTGCTGAGGACGGAGTAAAATAGAGCATGTGGGTCCCTGAGGAAAGCAAGTCCCTCAGTGCTCTTAATTACCACAGTGACTAAAGGGAAAAAGGGCCTGGGGATAGGAATGGGGCAAGTGACCTAGCTTGTCCAAGTCTTGGAGCAGAAGGTTCCTTACACGCTTGTCCTTAGGGCAGGGCACCTGTGATGGTTTTAGTGCTGCTGTGAGCTGGGCTAGGTTTGAAGGAGCTGCGGTTGCCCTGGGAAGGGAATTTCTGGCAGATGTTACCCAGTGTTCCAGGCCTGGGGCAGGGATGGCAGCACCAGGGTCACCACACCGTTGGTTCAGGATGCTGGGAAGTCGAAACAGGGCACTGCCACCCACAGTCACGCTGCTACAGGAGTGCTCAGGTGCGCGGTCCAAAATTGCACTTTAAAGCTGGGGAGCGCATTGGTTTCAGCAAGCTGAAACCAAGAGCTGGGAGGAAGCATTACGAGTTGCCCTCTCTAGAAAACACCATGCGGTGCTTGGAGGTAGGAGCCTGTGCCTGAGCTGCGAACTCCACACCGCTGCAGGAAAAACCCATTTTGAGTAGAAAATATCACTGTGCAGAGACCATACCATATGGGTGTTAACCTGCTGCAGTTTATTTTGGCTATCGATGACCAACCTGCCAAAAAAAATAGGAATATGTGGACAAGCAATCGCCAAGCCACCTGCTCTGAGGTGGGCTTGAGCCAGTTGATGGTGGGGAAAGGTGGACCAAAAGAGTACTAATGACAGGACAGGGCTCACGTCCCAAGCAGAGCAGCCTCATAGGCAGCGCAGCAGTAAAGTTGATAGAGAAGATGGCTGTGGCTCATGGGAGTTAAGGGCAAACATCTCAGGGACCCAACAACCTCAAAGAGCATCTTTATGGCACCAAAAGCCATTGCAGATCTAGGAGCAGGACCGCATTCATGAGCATAGCTCTGTCTCTTCCCATAACAAGCACAGTCATTTTAAAGCACTGACAAAACATAGAGCAGATCCTTGTGAAGGGATTTCAACAAACCTGCATCGAATCACCCTACCTGGAGGTCTGAATTTAGTTTTATAACCCCAGTGAAAGACAAGGATTACCTCAGATTTTCAGTGTGGACCTGGGGAGATCAGAAGAGCAAAGACACTAAAACCAGCAGTTCATGGGTTTTTTGGATTTTGGCTTTTTTGGTTGTTTTGGTTTTTTGTTTTATTTTTAAATCCACCCAGGAGAGACACCCCACCCAGGAGAGACACCCCATCCCTAAAGCTCCTGCCCCTATAAGAGGGAAGGCACAGAGCCCAAACCTCTGCTTGGTGGTTATATCTAAATCTTAAGGATGAACTCCATCGCAGCTGATGCTGCATCCACTCAAAGGACCACCAGTGGCTGCAGGGTTGGTTGCTGCAGACAAAGATGGGTGTCAAGGAGAAGGGCTGCAGGAGATCTGAATGTGTATTTTGGCACAGAGCAGCAATGCTTACCCTGTCCCACTTGTGAGCCATCTCTTTCTTGCTCCACAGACTATGCTCCTGCTACTGAGATGCAGCCAAGAGAAGCAGTCAAGGTAACATCTCGTGAACGCAGATCCCGAGGTTCATGTTACAAACTCGTATGTATTGCAAATTGAAAGGTGCTGGCATGCCTGGCAAGCACCACAGCCCTGGTAGTGTTTCAGGTTTTCATCATTCAGGAGCTTCTCCAAGCATAACAACCAGCCCAGGGGCCAGCAGGTCATCAGGACCCAACTGGGTGACTAGGGCTGCTTTTTGAGAGGTCTCCTGCAGGTCCACTCCCTACTGGACCCGTGGCTGTCAGCAGAGCCCTCGTACAAGTCATGTGGCGCTTGAGAAGGGAGAAATAGGAGAGCGCTTGGCTGTAACACACATGGTCCTGGGCAGGGTCAGTGCATCAGAAGGTCACACTGGGGAGAGAGATGGGAAAACATGACAATCCCAACTCAAAAAAAAAAGGATGAGGTGGTTGAGGGGTGGACACACCTTGAATTTGGTGACCCAAAAGCCACAATTTGGTTGCAAAGTGCCTGATCTATTACTGTGCTCTCTCCTGGGACAAGCCCAGGGCTGCCGACCAGCCACATGTCCAACCATAGCTCTGGTGGCACAACTGCTGACCTGCCCTGAGGGAAGTGCCAAAGGCTGCACATGCTAACAGAGATGTCTCCCTGACCAGCAGCCAGCTGATGCCCTGCAGCTCAGATTTGACCCAGGCGACCGCAGTTTCCATGCCCAGGTCCCTCTCCCTGCTCTCACCAAGTTATGCAAGCTCTCACATCCAGTTTACTGCCCACAGGAAGCCGAAGCAGCCCTCTCCAGCCCCCATGTCCTCAAGGTGCATTACAGATACACAGTTGCCCTGCAAGTTGAGCCAGGCCTCTCCTACACTGAGCTCCTGGACCTAGTTTGCAAGAAACTGGAGCTCCAGCCTGCACACACGCAGCTGAGGTGAGGTGCTGCCCGCTGCAGGCAGCAGGAGCCGTGTTTTTGGGGCTCCCACCCTTACCCTGTGTCTTCTGTGCACACAGGTACAAGCCTATGGAGAGCCAAGCGCTGGTGACTCTGAGCACGGAGAACCTGAAGGCAGCTTGGAGCCAGAGCAAGGACAACTGTCTGACAGTCTGGTGCGACATCACGGAGGTCAGTGCCAGCTAGCGGTGGTGGACACCTCTTCTGCCCGCTCCTGGCAAGTAACCTAAGCAGATATCGCCTTTGCTTTCCTCGCCACGAGCGCAGGCTTGTGCTTTCAAAGCAAGCCAATGACCTCTTGAAAGGCACAGGAGCAGAGCAGGCGAAGAGGAGAAGCAGAGCTTGCCTCTCTTACCCTGGTACAAAGAAAAAGGAGATGCCAAAAGATGTCCTTACCAGCTTATTTCCTGCCCTAGGGAGAGGGGTTTTTACCAGACAGCAAACCAGAGGAGCTGCCACAGGAGGCAACACCGGAGGAGCTGGGACCAACCCAAGTTGTAGCGCAGTACAATTATGAAGCCACCAGGCCCGAAGACCTGGAGTTTCAGGCAGGAGATGCGATACTTGTTTTATCCAAAGGTAATTGCGCTCCTTCTGCGACAGGGGGTGGAGGGACCTCCCAGCTCTGGTGAGAACACGGGCCTGACCCTGAGGCGCTGAGCACCTGCAGCAGCTGCTGCTCAGTTCAGTGGAAGTTGTGGGTTCCCAACATCCCAACATTTGGCCCAACAGGCCAAAAATTCTCAGGTATTTGGTCAGACACTGGACACATGTTCTTCAGTGGAGCCTACAAGCTTCACTAGGGACTTTGATCTCTTTCCCTGAATCCTCCTGTCCTCCAAAGCAAACTGCTTCATGCTGGGGACCTGCAGAGCAACAGCCTGGCTCAGGCAGCCTTCACTGACAGCAAACTTCTCCTCCTGCAAGCTGCAGTTTACCACCTTTAGATGGAAAATAGGCTACTCATATTTCTGCCACAGGGCACTCTGAGAAAGCTTGCATTGGATGCAAACACTTTACAAGACAGGTGAGAAAAGAAGCTTGCAGAGATTGCACGAGCATGAGGTGGCAGGTGGAAGCCAGCGGAAAGGACAACCTAAAGACACATGAGAGTTGCTTTCCTTCACATTGCTAAGAGCTGCATCACCAAGTTTCCAGATTCACAGGGTAAATTTGCTCCGTCCCAATCAAGGCCGAAAAAAAAAAAAAAAAAATCCAACCTACCAAAGTGTTCCCAGCCTCTGCTTTGCATGGTCCTGACTAACCACAGGGTTTTCAGCTTACCAGCCAATTCTCTGGAGCCACAACACAAGCAGGACCCAGCATCTGCAAGGCTGCTTTCCACAAGTGCCTTCTTCCACTGCAACTGCCTTGTGCACACAGGCAGGCCTCTTCCAGCTGTACCATGGACTTCCCACCCAAGTCTCAGTGTCATACACACTTCTTCCAATGTACTTTCATCACACCCCTTTTTCTGCCACCCCCTTCCCCAAACAGTTTCAAGATGGGAAAGTTTCACTTGAGCTGTGTTTAACTTTACTGATGGCAGTTTATTTTTTAAAGGAGATCCCTCATTTTGGCTGCCACCCCCGCAATGGAAGAATGCTCTTACTCCCATTCCCCTCACCTGGCACCTTTTTCTGGCTGCTTTTCTTTTTAAGGGTACATTAGCCTCAATCCTCTTTAATATTAGTCTTTAGTGCTTCTATGAGAATTGAGGCTTAAATACAGACTAAACCTCAGCAAGATCTAGTACATGTTTTTGAGTTGGATCCTTTCAAGTCTTTGCAGAACACATAGGAGGGAGGACAAATGATGATACTTTGCTTTATGTAGCTCTATCACTAATTTGTGCTGGCTGGCAGGCTTTGGCAGCAGTACACAAGCGATCATAGTCCCCTCTCCACCGCTGTACAGGTGAGTTTTTGCACCATACAACATTGGTGAGTCCCCCCGCCCCAAAATCCTACTCCCCCCTTCACTGCTGAGCTAAATATTTCCCATTAAAAAGTTGGTTCTCACCTCATTTGGTTCCCCACAGCAAGAGTTTTCACAGCTCCTAAGCTTTACTCAACCCAGGGTAGCAGAGGCTTTCGGGGTTTGTTTGTTTGTTTTTTTTTGTTTTTTTTTCATATGAACATGGAACAGCAGGTGAAAATACACTTTAGCTGGCATCTGGAAGAGGATGGCCCATCTTGGATAATTTCCTTGCTCTCCACACTCACTTTGTTTCCACTGTCTTCTAGTCAAGGTAGTTTCTAAGCTGCTTGGTCTGTCTAATTGATCTATTTTCCCCACCATCATTTAGCAGTGCATTCTTTCTTACCTTACAACCTTGCTCTCTACCTCATTCCTCCTCAGCTCCTTTCCTCCACATTCCTCTCTCTACCAGGCTTTAGCATGGCTAAAAGGTTTATCAGCAGAAAACCTTAAAATGGTGATCTTGGGCCTGTCTGTAGCACGTGGAGGTTATTATGCTTCCGTATATCCCTAGGGTGACAAAACTTGTGTCAATTTTATCTTCCAGTGAATGAAGACTGGTTAGAAGGCCAGTGCAATGGGAAGACAGGCATCTTCCCATCTGCTTTCATTCAAAAGATGTAATTTCAGAAGAGCTGAAAGTCGTGGACGTGGAAAGAAATTAAGAATCCAAGTGTTGCAATTAAGAAGTTTCAACATTAATCACTGCATCTGAAAAGAAACTTTAAATATTATTGCTACTTGTATTAAAAGCTTTATTTTTTACTTTACCTTTTGCATTGTTCTCTAAAACAGGTACTTATTAAAAAGTTGCTAATTGTCTTCCTGTTAGGAATACATTCAGTCCTAAAAACTGTGCTTACCAAGAAACTTGCTCTGTCCCACCTGCCCTATCCTTAACAAAGCTTTTATACAGACATACCAGCGGCTGGGAAAACCCATGAGAGGGTGGTGCTACTTGCATTTACAGCCCTGCCAACAGATCCAGAAGAGGAACTGGCATTCAGGAAGCTACAGACCAGGAAAGGCTGAACTTCCGACAGCATTTGCTTCCTTAAAACAATACTGCCAACCCCAAGAGCTTAAACAAGAGATACCGTGCAGCCTCACCCTGCTCCAATTGATAATTCACTTCAAAACCACAGCGACTTTAAAATCCACCCCCAATAAAAGTATACACATTTTTTTCACCTTTGGGAGACATATCTCAAAGCTTTTTCTCAGCAGTCGGGAGAGACACTAACTTAGAATGACACTGCCTGGAGTCTCAGCAGGTCATACAGCAGAGAAGTTGTCCCCTTTATAAAAGCCTACACAACTTTTATGCCCTCCTCCCTATCCAAGAGGAATGACCCTTCTGCCCTTGGCACTACTTTCACAGTATTTAACCTTTCCCGGCTGCTGACAGCTGGTCCTTCTGGCATTTCAAAACTATCTGCCCTGCCCTGCCCTGCAAACATGCGAGCTGTAGATACAGCCAGCCAGCTACAGCATTGGGAGTGTTTTGCTTTGAAGGTGCTAAGGGCAGTGGTTTCCCCACTTCCAATCCTATCATGCAAGTTCTGGACTGTCCCAATAACCTAAATATCATATTTATTTTTAAAGGAACTTATTCAGAAGAATTGCCTGGATACAATGAACACCTGTCATTTCAAAACCAGAACATCCCTGTAGTTTTCTTTGACACATTTGGAGGTATGCTGTTTAAAAACTGGCTGCAAACAGCCAACTTCCTGATCTGCAGGCAGGTCAATGGCAGAAGGATCTGTGTCCTCCAACTCCCACTGCCAGTGGTCTACTGGGTTCAGTCTGCCACTGAAGAGCAGCTTTGCAAGGTACTCCCGTCCTGGATTTTTGGTTCGGTATGTAAAACGCATTGCACACAGGCAGCACAAAACCACAATGCAATTATCTGCACTGAGCCCAAGCCAGAATCTCTGCGATTTATTTAGTTCTCTTTCAAACGGGGGGGGGGGGGGGAAATCAACTTCAAACCTTCTTCTGACTTCTCCAGAAAAATAACGCATTTTTAAAAGCCTGCAGCCAAGTTACACAGGAAATAAATGCTACACACAGACCTGGAGAGAACATGGTTTAATTAAAGGCAAAGCTGATTTCAGCAGCTGCAGTTCTTGCACAGACAGACAAAAAACACAAAAAAAGCTTACGACACAAACCAGTTTCTGTTGGGGGTCCCTTCCCTTGCTCCCCCAGGCATCGGAGTGCGGGAGGAGAGTCCCAGCCAAGAGTCGGATGCATTCCCGAGGCCGGATGCTCATGCACAAGTGGAACGGTGCAGCTGGGACCCTGGCACTGCCGGGAGTGAGATGGCGAACCTGGTTGGCTTGTCTAGGGTGCTAGACACTGGAATGTCGCAGCTGCCTGGGTGCACAGCTCGATACACAAACCAGGAGGGCTGGAGGGAAGTACAGAGGGGCTTGGTTCATATTACCACTGGGTGGGAACTTCACTTTTTGGACTTTTTAAAGGAAATACAGCTTCAAAATGCAACAAAGAACAGTGATGTTGCTAAGGTGGAGATCATGGGGGTGTGGCTTGTACCCCCGGAGGGGTATCGCATCTCCTCCGTCTTCCCTTTTTGTATTCTTTGGGGCTGCCCAGACTCCAGTGTCACTTCGGCTCCTCATGTGCTTTGCTCTGCAGTTGACTTCCAGCTCAGAGATCCTGAATCATCACACAAACCCTTACTGCTAAACACAGCAAATGGACATTGAGATTGTTTCCGTAACTTCCCTGGGAAACCTAACAAAAATGCTGTCATTTTCTTTAATGAAGCTTCCAGTCTTTCTTCCCCCCTAATAAATAGCAAATAAAACATTTTCTTTTTCCCTTCTGCACCTTTTCATCTATGAACAGCACTATGCTTTCTTCCGTGTGTGGGTTACACACGTGTGTCCACAGGTGCCTTGAATTTCATTCTGGAACTGAAAGTTTGGGGCTGCAGCTGGGGGCAAGGGGGCATGGGGGGACAGGTTTCTGCAGAGCTGATGTGTGCCTGCGGGGGTGCGTACACTCCGCACTGTCCAAGCCGACTGTCGGCTTTACCCAGCCCTGCTGGACCCCTGATTATTTTCTGCGAGATGTTGCACGTTGGTAATGAAACTACTAGCGTCCAGCAAAGATGGGAGGATGGAGAGAGAAAGGAAAAAAAAACCAAACAAACAAAACAAAAAAAAACAAAACAAAAAAAAAACAAAACCAAAAACCATTGAAAGCTTTCTACCTACCTATTAAAATGAGTCAGGCTGTGAATGCACAGACTAGCCTGCCCTTTGTGGGGCTAGCCACTATGCTACAGTAAAATGTACAGGAATCAAACATTAATTTAAAACCCCATAGCAGTTAACTTGCTTGTCCAGCAGAGTGCTGCAATGCCCCACATCACCGATTATAGCTCAAACACCTACTGAGAGGAGGGCATTTCATGCTGGAGTCTCTAACCCACCCAGGGGCTGGCCAAAGCCTTTGGGTGAAAGGTGAAGTGGTGTCAAGTGCCAGACTCTCCTTCATGAACCTCCTTCGCTAGCCCAGGAGATAGAGCCCCACCTCGCCACCAACCACCTCTGACCAGAGCAGCAACTGGGGCTTTCATTGCTACACACTGACTACAAAGCACGTCTGTGTACGGAAGAATTCAGTGTGATCTTACTACTGAGATAGTAATAAAGATGTTTAAGAGTAATTTCAACTACATTCTCAGTCAGCAAAGCAATCATTAATGGATTCCTATTTTATCTCCCCAAAGAGAGGAAAAGGATTGAGAAGTTCTCATTGGCTTCTCCCATCTGCCCTTCATTCTCAGCTTTTACTTCCCATGTGGCTGGGGACATGCACGATGGAGAAGGTGAGAGGCGGTGATATCGGGTTACTGAGTGAGACAAACAGCAGTTCCTCTCTCCCTCCAGAGGGCCCAGGGATAGGAGAGTTCCTGATGTTGTTTTCTTGCACTGCAGACGTTTTGTGCACACTCAGTGGTTTGGTGGAGCACTTACGCCCTCCTGACAGCAAGGAACAGAAGAGAGGGCTGCCACCTGCACAGGACTGTGTGGGTCAGTCCTGCAAACCCAACATGCCATGGTTATGGAGCCTTCGTTTGCAAGGGTTGCCACCTCTGTCTCAGTGCGGCGGGTTCATGGTGCCTTGTCCACGTTGCTGCTTCTGCTTCTGCTGCATTAACAGCTGCTCCAGAGCTGAGGGTCCAGGGTGCATCATGGAACTGGACCAGATGGACTAAAAACAAACAGCCAACACTAGCACCTCCTTGCGTTAGACAGCCCCCCTCTTACAGATGAGAAAGCGGAGACAGTTTTCTATATTCTCCCTCTTCTCTCTATCACTCATACCTGGTTTATCATGAAAGTTATCCAGACTTCAAAGAATGCCTTCTAAAGACAGGCTCCCTGGAAGAAGCTTATGGTCCTCCAGAATCCTCATTGCCATAAAAACTCATCCCACATTAACAATTACTAATTTTAGACTAGTCAAAGCAAATGTTATAATTTCTTCCAGTTCTGCCAGCCTGGTCTTGATCCGCAAAATATTCTAGAACAGCAAGAACTGGAAAACTGTGACGTCTTCCAGCACTGGTCACACCTCCCACGTTGCCCACGTAAGTGAATCTGCAGGAAAAACCTTCAGTTTTTGACACTGAACTCTGACACTTGCAACAGGCTAACACCCATCACCGGGTCTTCTGGCCCCCTAGACAAGCACCCATTCCTGAGCACAGTTTCAGTCAAACATACCTTCAGGCTCTCCATAAGCACAGCTGAGGAGTCCTCCATAGCAGGAGGGCCTTGGGCTGCCCAGGAGCCACTGGGAGCGCTGGACTGGTGCCAGCTGCTCTCCGAAGATGCCGATGTTGCTGGGAGATAGTCCAGACCAAACCCTCCCATTGCTAAAACGGCAGAAAGACAAGTTCAAAGGAACGTAGCAAAACCACTGCAAAACGAACGCCATCAGCTGGCTCCACGCAAGCCTGGAACCCAACACTTGCCTGGCTTATCTGTTTTCCAGCGGTCTGCAACTCTCCTGTCTCTGTTGTCTGGAGTCCCAATAGGTCCGAAGTTGGAGAAGGGAACAGAATTGTGGTTATGGGTTGGAGGGGAGCTTGGCAAGCTGCTGGGGTTGGAGGAGTGAGGAGACTGGCTGGCTGGTGTCGAATGATCTAGTGATTACAAGGCAAGAGGAAGAGGGTCAACAGAAATGGCAGGAGCCTCCTGATTTTGAATTTCTTAGTGCTGCTGCAAATTCTGCCATCACCTAGTTTTCTCCAATGCTGAAGGTCAGTTTTTATTCCCTCCATTACACGAATGCAATGCAAATTCCAAAGTTCTGAGTGAAAATTTTTGTGCATACACAAGAACAGAATGACTGTGCTTAATGCATACGCATGCTTACCAGAAAAAAACAAAAACGAGGAAACCTCAAGAGGGCTGGCTAGCCAAAGTGAGTTTTGCCCATGTTTCTTGAAGAACTTTTCTCAAACGAAAAAAAAAAATATATCTGTCTCCAAGCTTGAAAAACCAATAACAAAAATGACATTAGACCTTGAGGAGTTTGCAAGTTTACAACTCAAACTCCCAAGTCTGTGAATGTTTTACACTTCTATCAGTCTTAAAGCAATTCAGACCAGAACCCAATACTGAGCAAAAGAGAAGAGCAAGCATAGAAAAGCCTATCTGCAGGCAGAAGAGAATGATGCCTGAAGACAACACAGCATAGCAGAGGGCAGGAGACTATGCGGTCTTGTATGAAGAGGTGAAGGGAGGGAAATCTGAAACCATGGGAGCCATAAATCCTGCTAGAATAAAAGCACTTTGCAACTCCTTCCATTTCACCCACAACGGTTACTCCTGGTTGGCTGCAAAAGCCTCAGTGCAACAAAAAAATCTCATCCAATGCAGATGTTATTTAAAACCCACTCATTTCTTAGATTCAACTAATTCCTCCCCTCACACTCTTCTGGATTTTTAGTAAGAATAAAATAAAATCATGACATAATAGTTATGGTTTATGCCTTTAAGATAATTACTAAGGAAAAAGCTGGTTTGCTTTGTAGGCTGCTTAACAGTAAAAAAAAAAAAAACACAACAAAAAAAACAAACAAAACAAAAACACACCAACAAAAACCACTGTCATATTTTCCTCCACACTCTTCAGTCATATAGTTTCTTTCTCTTTCAAATATCTACATTATGAAATCCAGTTCTCTCTGCTTTTTCCAAAGAAGCAACACTGAAAGTATACAGATGTTTGAGTTAAAGCCCTACTCCCAAATGCTTGTCAGGAATCTAAGTTAAAGAGATTTCAGGATTTAACACCTGCTACTACTTTTACCCTGCTCAACTACTTCAACTAAAATCCACGTTCTTATGCTATATTAATTACAGAATCCCCTCATATTTCTGAGGATATATCAAGAAAAACAAACAGAAATCTTCAGACACTTTGTCAAGCAGGTATTTTTTAATTTCCAGTTACATTTAACTCACAGTAGGTTCAGAATTAACTCAAATCCTCTTAGATCACTAGACACCAGAAAAAACCGTACCAGGATTACCTGAGCTGGCTGGAAGGGAGGGAGACCACGGAGTCCCTTCAAAGAGAGAATACAGCGACGTCTCCTGATGGGCAACTGAAGGGGTGACTTCTGTTTTTGTGCTGGTATTCATGTTTTTCCCATATACCTCATTGAACATGCTGTTATTTGGGTATCTTTCCTGCAATAAATTAATGTAAGAGTTTAGGTACTGGATTTATTTCAAACACTAAGACTGGACAAAGGAAACAGCTACAGATCAAAATATTTTTCTAACTCCTTTTTCACTCCCCAGCCCCCTCTTCTCTGACCATTTTATTTAACATGAAGTCCATCACATTCTGAATCAGGACAGATTTCTCCTGGCTGGACTGCAAAGCCTTCACAAAATCTTTAAATTCCCAGTATTCACAAAAATTGTATCAAGACTCTGCTCGGTTCTCTGGAAGAGAACGGGTAATCCATTACTCAGGAAATAAAAACCTACACATCATAACACTTTGAGATGCACCTTTTCAGTCAACTCCACAATTCTACTAAGAGCAAGGGGCCCATGAACTCAGGAAGATTCAACAGTATGTCTGCAGAACTACAGCTAGGATGAATTTGGGAAGACAACTGATAAAGGCAAAGATAATCTTGCTGATACAGACCAAAATTAGGCACCCATATGGATTTCTTTCAGGTTTTCCATTGGTTTGAACTAAAGGACATCCCCACATTTCTGCCATGTTACCTAATTTAATGGCAAGCTGAAACACACTTACCTGATTAAGAGAAAAGCCACTGAGGGACAGGAAAGACGATGACTGAGACATCAATTCTGATGGTTTTTCCAGCAGGGACTTCTTCAGAAACAAAAAAGGGAAAAAGAGCAGTAAGTGTTCAGTGTAGTGAACAGGAGGAAAGTACACTATCAGAAACTGATCAACAATCACGACAGCTGAGAGTCTCAGGCAAACCCCACTGCCAGAACAGCTTTTCAAATCGTAAGTGTAATACTCTGTCTGATACATCTAGAGGGGAGATGCCCGGCAGAAAACCCCTGTGGTTGTGTAAAACCTTGTACAAAAGAGGCAGGATCCTTCCCTGTGATCAGAGGACTCCTTCAAACATGATTAGACTCTTGTATGTTGCTACTGAGGGAATATTTTTCAGTTTTGAGAGTATCCCTGCTGTACAGACATTCTTAGACAGCAAGAACAGCCAAGTGCTGTGATTTTTTTAATTGGGTTGAACAGTCCAAGTTTCATTTAGCACGCTCTCATTTTCATTACAAATGACTGTAGAGAGGAAGAAAAAAAAACCCCAGTGTTTAAAACAGAGGTTCCAAAACTCCCCTGGGGTTCCATGTTAAGATATTATGGACCATGGCCTTTTCCATCACCTATGCCACCCCCTCTCATACAGCTGTTATTTCCAGCATAATATTTCTCAGCTTTCTCTCCGGTTCTTACTACGACTAAGCAGTGAAAAATAGTGTCTCTGAAACAAGCCTATATAGGGAAGAAATAGGATCAGTTTTCATCGATATGGAAACCAAAGAAAAATTGTAAAGCTCGGCTGGTGGGCAACAAACACCACCCAGTTTAGGATCAGGATCACCAAGCCATAGAATTAGTGAGGCCACAAGTAAAACTGTGGGTGATCCAGAATGAAAGCTGTAGTCTTGTTCCAAATAATATCCCTCTTGCACTCATACCAGCTCAGCATGTCAGGTGTTTTTAAATTTATTGTTCAAACAACAAAAACCTGAACTAGAGTCCCTCTCTCTTTAACATGGTCTCAATATCTAAAATATCTTTGCTTTTATCCTGTAAACCTAAGACAAACAGCCTTATTTTCTTGGCAAGCAGCTCCTAGCTTGTTAGATTTTCAAAGTGACAACTCATTACTTTGAAAGCACATTTTAAAAGGCAGACAAAATTCATGCCCTGCATATCCACACAGCTTGCACAGAGAAGAATTTTCTTCCATTTGTCAGCAGACAGCAACTGTAAGAGCTTCAAAGGAAGCTGCTGAAGAAGCAGCTATTAGTTTCTTAGCAAAGGTATCTAATGAGACAGAAATGGGTGTCTATTTTGTTACTGGCTCCTTGGAATAGCATGTAAAATAACTGAGGAATAGACTTAATCAGACATTTTGAGTAGAGTCACAAATAACTCTTCTTTGTTACTGCCACAAATCTGAAATAGTAGTATTTAATGAACATGCTTGTAGCCATACTAGAAAGGCGTACTGCATTTTCAGAGGCAATTTTCAAATCCAGCAGCTTTAAGACCCTCCAACTATTGAACTAGGAAGGTTTTAATACACAAATGTAGAAAGAAATCTCTCTCAGTCTGTCAAAAATGACTGTATTTCTACAGGAGATACTGATTATTTAGCCAGTTGCTTACAATTTTCTTCCAAAATCATCTTCTCTTTTACAGTCTTTTCTGCATTTAATAGGGCAGTTTCCCCCATCTTTATGCAATTTTTCTATGTAAATTATAATAAGCCACACTTGTTCTAATGACTTCCCACAGCTGAATCTGTGCTCCCCCTTGCCCGTACAACTGCAGAAGAGCAAGTGCATTAAATGATGCATCAACATCTCTCCTGTGGACTGTACTTACAAAAACCCCCACTGTTATTCTCATTTCTGAACAAATTAGCAGGCCTGGATTCGGCCCAAGAGCTATACTGTGGGCCTTCAGCTGGTCTGAGCTCTCGCACGAAGACTAGCTCAAGGGTGAGGCAGGGAAGTGGGACAGGAGGGATGGGGGAGAGAAAGGAATTTCACATTTCTTATAATTTCACAGAAGAAAGAGATGCCAGTTAAGAGTGAGAAGCAGCAGTATTGCATCAAATACATACAAAGAGGCTTCGTCCAGGAAGAGAGGCGAGAGGCCCCAGCAGAGCTGGGTAAAGATCAGGAGGATTAGAGAAAATCAGCTCTTCCTCCTCCTCCAAGGCAGCCAGACTCTTTAACAGGTCCGGAGGAAGCAGAGGGGAGCTCTTGGGGTCCTAGTGACAGAAACGAGCACAGTGAGACAACAGAAGGCAGAAAGGGAACAGCAAGAGATGGCGAGGAGAGCCTAAGCCACAGCACGATGAGAGAAAATAGCAAGAGAAAGGCAGAAGGCAGCATGCAGAAACGTGAGGTGAGAAAGTGGTGCAGCAGAAGTGTGTTGAGGTACACAGAGAGAAAACGCTGAGCAGAAAACGTAACTAGCCACGTGGCCTAACGTGTACTGGGAGGAGCGCCACACCATCAAAATGATGGGCAGCTAGTTTTAATTAGTGGAGCATGTGCTTCCCATTGCATCCATGCCAAATACTGAACCTGTTTTCACATTCAAGGACAAGGAACACAAAATCTCAGCTTCTTCTATAGCTGACCTGGAGAGTAATTTAGGTTTCAAGTAAAACTACATTTGCATCTTCTTCCCTCCTCTATTTGTGGAGTTTAAATCCCACGAGGCTTATTTCCACTGCTAATGGCTGCTACACCAACATACAGGTGACCAGACCACTGGGCGAAAAACCCCTGCAAAGTGCTGGTCAAACTTGACATCTTGACTTTTGTGAGGGATGCTTGAAACACAAGCATCACGGTCAAAGCTTCTGTCCGTACTGCACCGTGCTTGCACCAAGGTAAGGTTTCCCTTTTAAGGATGAGAACAAGGCTTTGACCCTGTCTCCATCAAAATCCACAACCTGGCATCAGGGTAGAGGTAGACTCCTGTATATTGTCTGGCTTTTCTCTCTGAAGGATAAGCCAAGTGGTCTCAGCTGACCTTCTGAAAATCTTGAGTGCATTTACAGAGGCGCATCTGACCAAAGGTTTAAAGAGGCCTCTGTTTAAGTTTCCTTATAAACATCACCAAAAGCACTCACAGAAAATTCCAGGACTGTTAATAAATAACAAAAATTGCAGGTTTTATAAACAGCAACATGAAGCACAACTGCATGAACAGAAGCAAAGTATTCCACTAGTGCAACCAAGACCTAAGGAAGTCGTGCAGCTCTCAGTGCGTGGTGGGATTTGCAGGAAAAAAAAAATCCAAAACAAGACTGCTCCTACCATCCTCAATTTCCAGCCTCAATCTGACTATTGCAGCCTCAGCCATTCAACACACTCAAGATACTATATGGATGTTAAGAGTTCATCTAAAGGGTAATAATTCAACTGCAATTATTTGGATGGCTTTTATGGTTTTCACCAGTTGCCAGACAAGAATTTTCCCCAAAACTATCAGCTGCCATGTTTCTCGACCTGACAGACACAGTGCAGAGATCAATGTCACATCTCCACGGAACAAGACTTACACCTACTTGAAACAAAATCTTCAAGAGCCAGATTCCACACACAGCCAACTAAAATGGAGAATTCATCACTGTTTGCTGGAATCCCATTTACTGATACCTAGCTCCCTACTAAATAAGCTCACATTGACCTACTTGGCTACAGGGCATTCCTGAAACAGGGAAACTCCTAGAGTTGTCAGGAATATCACAGTCTCGTTGGTTTTCACCACTTATAGCATGGATCTTTACCTCAAAGGTCATCCTGGAGACTGCATCCTGCTCTGGGCGGAAGACTCCTTGCCGTTTTCCTCTACGGTCCATGTTAGACTGCTGTGCCATCACCCTATTGTCAGCCATGCCATAGGAAGAGTCCCAGTAATATTCTGGCACTTTGACTTCTGAGGGGTTCTGGTTATATGGCTCCATCGGGAAAGGCTTCATTTTTTTCTCCAGAGGTTGCTGTTGCATCACGGGAGGCTGTAATGACTGTTCAAATAATTTTAGAGGGTCCTGGGCCTGCAGGTAATAGGACTGCTTTACGGGCATGATCTTCCCCAGTGAGCCTTGGACTTGAGGCAGGTTCCAGAGCTGCTTTGACGAGTCTGTCTGCGGATACTGAGGCAGAGACACATGATTTCACCAGCAGGTAGGAACAATTAATGGTAACTAAATGCCTAACTTCATTCGAACTGTCAGTCTGGCTCACTTGTGATAGACATTCCACAAACATTCTGATTTGCTATGTTATTCACCAAAACGCACAGTCTCAATAGGCATCTAATACTCCCTAGTCAAGCTTTACACCAACAGCCAAGTATAATCCTTACTCTAATCCAGCACCTTATAAACACCTTTACTAAGGTACTGAGCCAGCCTTTTGCTGCCCAGAACACCAGGAGGGCCTCACCATCGAGTCCAGACATGCCAGAAGGGAGATTTTCTCCATCATGATGTGAGCATAAAACTAAGAGCTGTGAGGGAACTGACATGGCAACCCAGTTAGCCAAAAGCAGAGTACAGGTGAAGGTTCAGACTCAGTCCACATGACTCACACAAGAAAACTAGAAAGGCCTAAGACATAAATACCTGATCAGAAATATAGCCTTCATACCTTGTCTATAAACAGAAACACACAGAAAACAGATGACAACCACCTTTCCATTCCAGTAGATACCTTCCTCAGTTACAGAATCGTGTGTTCATACCCGCTAAACTTCAGCTCTTTTTCAAATTTGCCCAGAAGTTCACAGATCAAAATTCCACACTAAGGTCTTTAACGACAGTTTTGAAAAGGTAATCCAGGAACATAAGCCTTGAATGTCACCATTTATTTTTAAACGAAGCTTAGCACATTGCATTAGTCAAGTTTACCTGCTGGAATCCAGAGTGGTGTGGCGGGCTCTTCCCCAGGCCCTGCACAGCTTTCGTAGGGGACTGCTGCTGCTGTTGCTGGGCCAGAGCTTGGACCTGTAACTGGCTTGCGGACTGTGCTGTTGCCTGAGCTGGTAAAGATGAGAGGGGTTGCTGGGAAGGAGGTGGTGTTTGCTGAGGTCCCTGGGTCATTGGCCCTGGTCCAGAGGGCCGTTGCTGGCTGTAAGGAATGTGGGACTGTTTCCCACCTTGCACCTGGTTTCCTGCAGGCGAGTGAGCTGTGGGCTGGAGGAAGGTTCCTGGGACAGAAACTCCACCTGGGAAGGTATACCCCGTGCTCATGGAGAAAGCCACAGGAGGGGGGACAACATAGGTTGGAGGTGGAAACCCTGGAAAAGATAAAAACGCGTCTTTAATCGCAATTTGGCAGAGCAGGTAGCTCCCTCAAGAAAACATTTAGTGTGGGTTTTGGGTTTGGTGTTGTCCCGTCCTGTCCCCCCCTGCCACCATTTTGCTCATTTAGACCACGAGGACAGGAAACACCAAGTACAGTTTGTGTACATCCACCATAACATCCTTTTTCACCTTTGCACGTACATGGCTGTAATCAAAGGGTTATTCAGAGTTTGTTCTTGAGTTTTCTTACAATATTCCAGGCACTGGTAACAGTCAGCAGTATCTGGGAGAGCCATATGTTTCCTCCCCCACACACCTCAGTCTCCCTGCTTTTTTTCCCCCCACTACCTTTTTCCTTCAAAATTCTGTGGTTTTTGATGCTTTACCCCCAAAGTTCCCTCCTCCTCAAATACACACATTTTCAGGGACTAAACTTCCGGAGCAATGGACAGAAGCAATCAATAAGTCTACTGCCTCCTCCCAAGAGAATCACCAGTCTCAGGATCAATTTAGGTAGAGACAGATGGTAAGCAAACAAATCCTCATATCTGCAAGATCAATTTCTTTCCTGTAGTTCACACTGAAAAGCCAGGTTTGGAAGGCAAGCTTTAATTGTGTGTCTCATAGGCCAGATTTTATGCTGACTTTGGGACAGGGAAGACACCCCTCTGTCTTATATTGAGCAACTACACATAACAGCTGCAGGGAAGATACAGCTTCCAGCTGTTTTGTGAGCAAACATGGACAGCAAGGTATGACAGGAACACTCCACAACAAAACGGGAACATGCAATACAGCAACAACAGCAAATAAGACCATGTAAATTACAGCTTGAAACATGAGCACCACTACAAAAGAAATTGAGCTTTAAAGAAGAAAGCAGTGTGATTGATCTTTTGTAATGGAGTCCTATGCACAGAGGATGCCTCCTCCTGAGCTGGCAGAAGACTTTGTCATGTTTTGACTAAATACAGAAACAGCCTACTGTGGAGTTCCTTGACCTCGCACCCACTAACCAAGAAGGAAGGTGGCAGATTTCATGACAGACCTCGACTCCAAAGCATAAGGAACCTTACTTATTTCAGTTCTGCTATGACCCTTCTTTACTACTTTGTAAGATTCTCAACGTGAGAATGCATGTTCATTAAAACAGCTCCTACCTTCAGAGGCTGTAACAACCACTATTACAGGATTTTCTTTGCAGTCAACAGTAAATCACACTTCAAAAGAACGACATAAATTACCTGGCCGGCTAGGAAGGGGAGGGAAGGCTCCTGGATGATGAATGGGGATGAACTGAGAACTGCTGGCCTGACTTGGAGTCTGAGTTACAGGTGTTTTCCTGGCTTCAGACACTGGAGTCTTCCTCATCTCCGTCTGGGATTTCACCTAATGCAAAAGAAAGAAAGAAGAAATTAGGTAACTTTTCCTGTAATTACCTACATCATGTCTCAAGCCAAAAAATGAACTCCCAGATTGTCTGAGAGATTATCTTCTTTTCCCTAAGTAACAGGGAGAGGTTTGGAACACAGGAACCCAGTTCCCTCCTCACTGACTTCAGGCAGGTTACCCTGCCTATCCTCAGGCACTCCCTGCCTCACAAAAGCACTCTAAGGATATCTACCCAGAAGAGTGCAACAGGTTCCTCTAGCGAGAGAGTGGGAAGCAGACATAACAATATCCTCAGACCATACAAAGAACTTACCATACTGCTCCCCTGCAGTGTCTCAAAACCAAAAAGTGCAGATGCTATTATGCTTCTCCTAGGGCACTGCTTCAACCTAACTCATGCTACTTACCTGCAGCACCTTAAAAAACAAACACTACCACATTCTTCCCAGGGAACTCTTTCAGCCTAATCCATACAGTGATGTATATGCACAAACTCCTGCATACTATGAAATTCTTTTGACCAAGAGCATACAAGACAAATAGCAGAAGTGCTTAACCTCTTTCAGTTTCTGGGTAACTGCTGTATGTTCTGTTAAAAGAGCTGCACCAGTTAAAGGCAGAGAGAAGAATGTAATGTAACGTTTACCTGATTCTGAGTCTGCTGCGGTCTGGGTCTTCCTGGAGAGGAAGACAGAGGGGAAGACTACTTTCCCTTTCTGTTCAGCTCGGCAGAACTGCCTGGAATGCAAGATGGAGCAGGCAGGAAAAAGACAGCAAGCAAGGAACCCGGGCAATACAGAAAGGGCCCAGGAGCAGACCTGATGCCAAGCCTCACAGGTGACTGAAAGAAGGGGTTTTATCAGGGACCATATTAAAAGAATCCAAACCAAACAAACCAAAACTGTGTGGGGTGTATTTCAACATTTAGTGCTGCTGCATTGAAAAGAGTTAGAGGGCTTTTCTGCCAAAATACAGTAGTAAAGGCATAAATGCATTCAAACACTTTCTTAAGTTCTTTTTCAAGTAATTCTGAATTTCCCCATTTAGAAATTACGGGAGTGTAGTTTATTTTGTGCATTTAATTAAAAAAGTAGATTGTAAGACTGGGAGGTTTGGGTGTATTTTTGATCTCCTGCTAGAAAAAGTCAGGAGGGAGCTCCACCTCAAGGTTCTGGCTGATGCTAAGCACCATGAATGATGCAGTCCCTGCTCATGCCACATCTATTCACTGCCCACCTTCACCCTTCATCATATTTGGTATATGCAACTTACATTGTGCTGTCCCTTTTTTCTCCACAATGAGCCAAACATTTTTATAGCCCATACTGAGAGCTATGCATTCTTTTATAGCAATGTTAGAGAATTCAAAGACACTCTTCCTGCCGTGGGATTTCAAAACATGAGCTCTAGTCCATCATAAACTCAAAGCTGCTATAACACGTTTCCAAAGGTGTCTTCCAAAAGACCTGCCACATGATTTATAGTTAACTTTTAAAAGTTAACTAAAATTGATTAATCAAGACAGACAAATTTCAGTTGCTTCCCTGCTTCTACTTGACCTCACTTCAAAAGTGTCAATACTACCAAGTATTTACTCCCCCAGTGTTCCTGAGGGTTCCTACACAGTGCTTGAGAGAAGCACCATTTCATCACAGCGGCCTCCTTAAGAGTACGCTACACCTTGAGCAAGTCTGCATGCAACCTTCCTCGGCACCCAACGTTATTTTCCCTAAAGAGCAGAGATTCAACCTATGCCACACTTTCACGATCCTGTCTGAGCATGGAAGTTTTCCACTTATCTGCCAAACAGGACTAATTACTTTCATATAACATTCTTAACATTTTTGCTAAGTAGGAGCTGCAACATTTGCAGCATTTAGGCTTTGGAAGGCAATGAGCTATGGAGAAGATAAAAGCCTGAAATATCAAGGAAGGCCAAAGCAGAGCGCTAACAGACCACCGGTCAGTGCAAAACCTACACTGGTTTCTCCTCAGTCAGGGGGAAGCAAACCTTCCCCATGTTCTGGACTAGGTCTGGATAAGTAAGTCCACCAAACTATACAAAACAAAAGGCATTTCATTGGAATAGCTACCATAACAAATACAGCTCATGGGAACTAAAAAGTCAAAATGAATTTCTATTTCACAAGAGATGAAGAGTGACCAACCACATCAAACAGATTCCGCTACAACTGGGTTTGAAATAAGTTTTTCCTGGGTTTGTTATCTCTTAAGACTAAGACAAGCAAATTTCTGATAAATCAGCTGGATTAGAATTAAAAATATATTCCCTATCCAAAAAACTACACATACACTTCTCAGAAGATCTGGTGGGTTTTATTGGCCTCGAGTCCTTATTTTGCAAGACAGAGGCATGAACACTGAAACTGGGAGTTGTGCACAGGCCTGCAACCACATTCCAGATGTATTCAACAAATAAATAAGAAACCTGCTATTCTAACTCACCTACCTAAGTCGTTTTTCAGATACCAGTCTCTTGTTCAGTGATTCATGAACGATTGACACATGGTTTCTGTAGGCTACTCCCCTTTATCCCCCTTGGCAGGACCCCCTACAAAGCCAACTGCATAACACTGCCAGTTCACACGTTCCATTTCATAACGATGATGTTTAACAGCAAATAATCAGGAGGAGAACAAGAATGATCCAAGGGTCCTAACACCACAAGCCAGAAAGACTGAAAGAGCTGGTTTGTCTAGCCTAGGGAAAACAAGACCTCAATTACACAAGTCTTCAGACCAGATGCAAAGAAGACGACTTAAGTTATTCTGCAGACCTGTCCTGGGAAGCAGTAATAGGCTTACACAGAGGCAAGGGAGATGAAGTGCATTAGGAAATAATTTCCACTTGCAAGAACAGTAAAGAACTGACACAGTTTCTCTAAGGAAATAATAGTCTCCATCACTATCATTAAGTGCCTCCAGATGTCATCAGGGAATGACTGAGATGCAGCCAAACTATCCAGGTACAGATCAGATCAACCCTGAAACTCTACACCCTTATTTACTACAACTCAATGGAAGTCAGACAAGTAAATTCACTATCGACTTACGAGGTGAGCATTTTTGTACATAATGCTCACAGAAATAGGGGAAAAAAGTATGCCTTAAATATGATGGAGAAAAGAGCGGCTGATATGAAAACCAACAATTTGGAGCAAGTGTCTCAGCACAGAATTACAGTTTAAGTGCAGCGTGGCTTTCCTTACTTCCAGCTGACTCCACACACAGTACAGAGAATCTTATTCCACATAAACAACCGGGTACTTTTGTGATGTGTTTAATTTATTGAATGTGCACAAGTCAACTGAACCAAAAATGCAGAGTACCCAGTTCCTTCACAACAGACCAAGAGCATGACTAAGACCTGGCCGTGCAAACTGCCTTGGTAGCCTGAATAATTTGTGGAACAACAGGTAGAAGTCATTTTTTTTAAGATAGTTAACATAGCAAAATCACCGTTCATTGCTCCCTACCTTTTCCTCCCCAACAAACTGAGACAGCATCAAGGAAAAGGGCAGAGACCCAAAGATCGCTAATACCTGGTCTTTAAGATAGGCATGTTTCTATTTTTTTTGTGCATTAACTGTACCTGGAGGGCC
>VYZW01031880.1:0-26945 GCA_013401315.1 Balaeniceps rex
TATTTTAAAAAAAGAGCTGGCAATTGGCAGTCAAGCAATTCAAATCTATCTTTGAAAAGTGTAGCTTAATAATGTTGGCTCGCTGAGGGCTGTTTAATATGATGATTGCCTGCAAAGGCTAATAGTAGTATTTACAGAGATCTGAAACAAATTCTTGTCCCGTACCTGAATAGTTAGACTATCTTATCCTTATTCTTCCCTGCTCATAGCAGGCGTCTATCATAAAACAAATGAAACAGCCTTTGCAGCTACCTAATTCCAAGGATTATGCAAGGCCCCAGCGCTGCCATTTCCCAAGACATTTCAATGCAAATGAAGAAGTTTGAGGCTGTTTCACAAGACACGGAGTACAAGAGGTTACTAGGTGAGAGCATGTACCAGTCTTTGTGCAACTCTGGGAAAGGCAATACAGGTTTCAAAGTTGGTGCATTGTTTGATATGACCTCAAAGTTTAAGGGGTTTGGGATTTGCTTGTGCTAAATTAATACTTCAGTCTCTATGCTTACTCTGCCAACTGTATCCCTCCAAAGCTCAAGTTTTGAGAAGACGGGGCAAAATATCATTGAATATTAAACTGCGTAATATGCCTCCATCGCATCAGCTGTAGCAAACAACATAAATCAAGTGCATCCCTGGGGTCACTTTCCAGAAATATTCATTTTCATTTTTTAATTGCTGCTTTTCATTTCAAACCCAGGTAATATAAACAACATTAAGCCTGCCCTTCTCAAACAGCTGTTCTTTAACAAAAATCTCAAGTCAAAGTAATAAAAATGAATACCAATTAGAGGCATGAACTCATTTCCATATGATGCACTGTGAAACCTGTATATTAGTACTCGAACAAAAAACCTAGCAGCAGGTTTTTAAAAATACATGCAAGAAAAGAAAGCCACAAAACAAAAAAAAAACCACCACTTTATTATGAAAACATAAACTTAAAACCCCACAAACCTGGGTTTTCCTTTAGCAGAGGCCAATGCATGAATAAAAAAGATACACTTAACAGAACCCAATTTAATTCCAAAGTGCACAAGCATTCCTTGAATCACACATTACATACAACTGGCATACTTTAATGCATGTAAATACAAACCAAGATGTTAACATAAGCTTGGCATCTGTCCAACTAANGATTTTCCTTAGACTGTCACATGAAGGCCCTAACACTTAAAACATCAGAAATAAAGTGTTCTTTCACAAGAAGGTGCCAAACTTCAGTCTTAGCAGAGGTACATTTCATCGTTTTTGACCAAAAGGCTAAAAAAACCATACCAATCCAAAAAACACATTAGACAGAATAAAACTTCTTTGTATTATGGAGGCAAAGGGAAACAATACTGAATGACTTTTGTCTGACTTCATCTTTGTATTTCCAAGGCCATCCTCCCTCCCTAGTACTGTAACATCTGAATATCTTCAAGATGTGTTAAGAAATGTATCTTCAATATCCACTGAGAAAGATAATAATTTCCTTCTCCCTCAGATGGAAAATTAAGGCTCAGATGTTTAATAACTTGCCAAAAGCATCACAGCACTTTCTCCGCCAGAAGAAAAGAAATAATATTTGAATGCAGCTTGGTTCTGAGGTTAGAAATACTGTGAAATCTGATGTATTCATTTAGTCCCGGCCTTTTATACAAATTTTAATCTGCTATCAGGTTGGCAAACTCCAATGACAACATTTCCTTCGTTGTTGCTTTAATGTCTTCCACTCAATAGAACAACCTTAGGGTTAAACTATTACCTTAGCTTAACATTAGCATCAACAATCAGTATTAATGACATGAAATAAAATTAGATTTAAGGCTTTATGCATAATACCATAAACATGCCACCTTTACTCCCTCTGTTCACCTCTTCCAAAAACATAATTTCCTTCACTCACTGTAATCTATTAAGATATGCCTCTATCATAACCTTCCCTTTAAAAAAGAAATTATGTTTCTTAGTAAGTGCTGAACTGCAACTGATTGCAAAGCAGCTGTGACTACAGAACACTTGCAATATTTTAAAAGCCCTAGAATTCACTCGTGCCACAACTACAGCACACACTTCAGAGAAAATGTGCTGTAATTCACTCAGCTTAACGTGAAAAGTAATCACATTATGGAAGTGCTTGGTCATTGCACCGTAGGTAGTGCAGGGTCAGCATTGCTTCATCTCCATCACCTCTTGACTCCTTGTAGGCATTTTTAAAACACGTTTTATATAAAGTGGATTTTTTTCAATTTGTATTTGTTTTCAACCAGAAAATTTCATAGTTATGATTCTGAACAAAAATATAGAAGGCAGCTTCTCAAATTTAACTCAGTCTGTGAACTTTATTGGATCACTACCCATGTGCATGCATAACTGTACGTACCTACAAACACATACATACTTACGTTTGCAAACCACCATGCACCCAGCCAACTCAGAGGTGCGCATTACTCCAGTTCCACACGACCTTACACTCCATGTCACCTGGGCCCACTGACCTAACCACGGATTGCTCAAAAATATTTGAGCACATTTTGCACTGACAGTGTGTTACCTAAACATTTCTGAAGCAGTTTTAGAGTTGGAAGTGCTGAAGTATGGCCTACTATGCTTAAACATTACAAACCTACACCAAACAATTATTCAAATTTAAATAATTCGATCTTAATTCCTAGCCTCTATCATATTTCATGTTAAACATTTTATGGAAAAAAAAGCTTTTTCCCATCTGCTCTCAGAGGAACTGACACTGTCCTTTCTCCCAAAATTTTCACTAGAACATCAACGTTGCTTGGATTTAAGTCACCAAAAATTTAGCTTAGCCTTGATGAGTAGCAACTGCAAATAAAAGGTCCCAAACAACGCATTGACAAATATGGATATAAGTAATATCTTCATGGTTACTGACGACAGAAAACAGCAGAAATATATTGCATTTAGCTCCCAAGAATTAGCATTAGTGGATCCGCATTAATACAGGCAATAGATTTGCAAATCACAGAATCACAGAATCTTTTGGTTGGAAAAGACCTTTAAGATCATCAAGTCCAACCATACCTGTCCACTACTAAACCACGTCCCTAACCACCTCGTCTACCCATCCTTTAAATACCTCTAGGGATGGTGACTCGACCATTCCCCTGGGCAGCCTGTTCCAATACCTGACAACCCTCTCCGTGAAGAAGTTTTTCCTAATATCTAATCTAAACCTGCCCTGGCACAACTTGAGGCCATTGCCTCTCGTCCTATCACTTGNAGGAAAGTGTAATGAGGTTTCAGAAGACAAATAGTAAAGTCATTGCACATGACTCCAGTCTTTGTTTCACCTCCCTCACAACTGTAAGTCATGACTTTACTTATCAGTACATTTTACATAACCTGCACAGTAGACTCGGTTCTTAGGGGGTTTTGGGTTTGTTTGGTTTTTTTTTTAATTGCTTTGATTCATGTAGAGTTTGTTGTTTTTACACAAACAGAAACATAGATCAGACCCAGTTATATAAGAAGCAAAAAAGGTCATCATGGGAAAAGATTTTGCAATAAGTACATGACTTTGCTGAGAAATGGCAGCACTGAATGAATATAATTAAAACTATTTTCTTTACTGTGTGCTGTAAAAAGAAAATTACCCTCCAAATGAAAATCTGGTGACCTGTTCTCAGACACATCAGCTGTTGCCTCCTTAGATGAGCTGTGGGTCCTCAACTACACCTTGATTTACAGCACATTGTTAGATTTAAGATTTAACCCCATGATCTCTCTGTCTGGGTCTTTTATGGGCCACTAAAGACAGGATTTTTTGCCTTCAAGAATAAAAGCCACTGACAGATACAGAAGTTTGTCTTACTTATTATTTCCATTGAAAATAAACTTTAATCATACCTTTTAATCAAGCTGAAAAATTTATTTTAGAACTTGTTGTAAGTTTGTATGAAATTATTTTCCTTAAATGGTTACATATTATCAGTTGGTAATCATTAAAAGATCTGTTTTCAACTAACTAGAATTGTTATACTAAATTTGCAATTTCTTCCAAGCAAGAAATATACTACGATGAGCTTCAGAAATGACATATGTATTCAAATTCTCAATTTACATTTTAGGATTAAGAAACATGTAACTGAGGTCTAGTAAATAGAAAATAAAAATTATTTCCATATAATTCATCTTAAGCAGCATTTAAAAGGAAACTGGAACTAAAATACATTAATACCATAATTTAAAGTTTTTGAGTAAATAAAACCATTTTAAATGGTAGACAAGAAAAAACACAAAAATAAGTTTTATCTTTTAACAAGTGCATTATTGTCTGCAGTTACTATAAATCAGGAAAGTTTCTCATTGCTAGTTTTTTCATGATTGGAGAACTGGTATGTGTCATCCCTTCAGGCTCATTTTGCAGATAACACTGAAGATGAGAAGAAAGCATCCTGATTTTCAGCTTCCAACTAGCTTCCAGTCTCTGAATAAACTAGTTATTAAGAAAACATTTGTTGAAAAACTTATTTCTGCAGAAATAACTATTACTGTCACAAGCTGACTCAGCATTCGAGAGGTTAGCAGTTTGACTTGAAACTTCAGCAGAAAGGTATTTCTTCCCCCATGCCCAGTTAAACTTTGCAATTTTTTTTCCAGTTAAAACTATTTTAAATCATAGTGCTTTAAAGGTTGTCATAACATCATAAAAAAGTAAAATTTACAATTTTTTTTTTGCTCGCTTGTCTTTAAAATGTTTTTTCCACCACCCTATCTATTTGCATAATGCTTAAGTTAGTTTAGTTGTGTAAGAACATACACAAAATACTTTTCGATGGCATGTTTCGATGGCATGTTTCGATGGCATTCCCACCTCCCTCTACCAAACACACAGAGAAAATCTGCTTCCGCTCCACTGATTTCACTGCAGTCCCAAATAAGCTACATTCTTCATGATACTATTTGTCATACCAGAGCTTATGGTTAAAACATTAGCTCCATTTTTCATAATCAGTTAATAATGGAGATATAGAAATACTTCCTCTAATCATTTCACCTAGGAATATAAACACTTGTCTATCTGACTCCAAAGCCCCTCTGTCACTGCTCAGTGCTTCCAACTGCTCTCCAGCAGCACTCCAGCTGCTTCCCTGTCGCACAGCTGGCGCAGTCAAAACCCTCTGCTTACATTTTACCCACTCAAATGGCTGGCATCCCAGTGGATTAAGCTGTTCCTGTGTGCAGAGCAGATATCAATTTTACAGAGACCTGACACTCACTTACCTTCCAAATCACTGATTCAAGTAGCTAATCTAGTCTCCTTCTCAGAAACACATTATCGAGACCCGCCATTTGATACAGCGTGCCATAGGAAAACCTAACAAACTGGGAGTATTTATTTACTTAAATGGACTAACATGTGACAAGAGTGGTCTGCGTTACTCTGTGACACGCAGAATCAAACACACGGGGAGAGGAATGGCAGTAAAACTAGCAAAAAAAGCACAACAGATTAAAAAGGGTTGAAGCAAGTTTAGCAGATGTTCACTGAAGGAAAGCTCAAGGGACACAAGCAGAGAAGGTAAAAATGCCAAAAATAAATTTTTTTTTAAAAAAAAAAAAAAAGGGGAGGCAACACCTTTGGCAAGGAGAACAGGGACAGACGGATGCAATCATGTTCTGGAGACCTCTGAAGCTAAGACTTTGGGGTTTAAAGTAAAGCAGGAATAAAAAGGCTTTGTCCTAAAACAAACCCAGCACCAATTTCCTTGTTTCATCTGGAGAAAGATGCTGCAGTATTGAATCAGAGAAATCAAAGCTCAGCACCATATGTATGAACCCTCTTTATCTGCAAGACTTAAGACTTCAAAACAGCCTAACTCATGTACAGGTGACATTAACAGCCATTAGACAAAAGCCAGCCTAGGTTTAAGGCATGCAGATTGGTAGAAAAAACTGTCAGCTGGCACAGAAAACTACCTTTAAGGATATTTCACCTTTAGGTTAGAAATTATGGACACCTGGTTTTCCATGATTTTTCTGGGAAAAAGAAGGGAAAACCCAGGAACATTAAACTTCTTTCCTTCATGTATATATTTAAGGGTCATTCTTCAATGAACAATTTTTTATTTTTAAAATATTTATTTTTAAAAGCTACGTTCGGTAGCTTTTGAGAATTTGATTTTAGTGGATTCAGCACGCAAAAGGGCTTTGCTGTGGATGCCATAAAGGTTTTAACCCCAGGAACTGCATGAAAACAACCCAGAAAGTGACTGCAGCCACAAAACACAAGCAGCAAAGAAACTTCTCATATAAAAGGCCTGGAGATTTTCCATATTCATACGTTAAAATTAACACATTAAACCATTCCCTGGCAGCTAAGAAAAAGCTGAGTACGACATGCCGCAAACCCTTGAAAAAAAGGCGTTCTAAATACTTTAATAGTTGCTATCACAGAACTGAGAATTGGAGAAGAAAAATATGCTTTTTACTGACATATAGCCTTTAGAGAAATTAGCCTTTTGCTACATAGATTTTAGCAAATAAAATACTGCCTGCGAGGCAAAACATTTGACCAATTAGGATTAATTTGATCTAAAAGTTTTTTACGCAATAGGAAAAAAAGATACTTTTCTTCAAAACGTTTCCAATTTTCTCCACAGACCTTTCTTGAAATAGTTTTTGTAGGATATATTATTATGAAACAAGTTTCATTTTTGCATCAACCACGCTGCAGGCAGTATTTTAAGAAGACTGTCCAATAAAAAGCTTAGTTAATGACCTAATTTCCAATTGCACTTCTATAATACATCATTTATCCCAGTGCAAATCAGTATCACTGAATACTCTGTAATAATTTACTTACTCTCTAAGTAAGCACAGGAAAACAAGTTATTAATCCAATGTATTATTAGCTGAATGTCTGTATATAAGGCCCTACTACATATTTATAGCACACTACCCACCACTATGGGTGTCAGTGTTTATACCTCTATTGCACATTAATCACATCATTTCTTTGGTTGCAATACAATAGTAGTTGGTAGATGTAAGGACGCAGTATGCGTGCACACCACAAAATAGGGCTACATAATAATGCTACATATTTAATAGCCTGCACACACAAGCATGATTTATGGTTAAACATCTGCTTCTCAGAATAGTGAAAACACTGTTGTTGAAGTTCCACCACATCATTTTATGAGCTAATAAATCTGGAATAGCACAGTATATTTCCAGCCATTTGTAACAAACAAGACATTTTAGGTTTCGTATTTTTCTTTTATTCCACACATACACAACTGTTAGTGGTACATATCAGAGGCACAAAAAGGTGGTTCTGAGCACAAAGCACCCAAGGGTGGATTGGGGTGAGCAGGCACACACAGAGGCAGCCCACATCTCCTTGAGCGGTGCTGCTTCTCTGTACCACCACCATGAGGCTCACCTGTATCGTCAGCGCAGCGGATCATCAGATCAACCACCAGATCAGACCAGCTGCGGGAAATGGCCACAGAGACACCCTTCCCAGGCAAAGCAGACATATGAATGATTCGTGTAATGACAAATCCATGTGTCTTGCATACTCCTTATCTAAAATGCCAGCAGTTGTTTTTGTACAATACTCAAAGAGCCTTTTCTGGGATACCTGAAGGCCACTGCAATTAGTCAAAACACAGATTAAGATCTCCACAGTATTTGCCCAGGCATTCAAGGATCCTGCCCAGAGTCTACTAAGAGCAAAAGGGTCAGTGAAGCAAGTGTTCAGCCAAATGAGTAATGCTCGGAGTCAGCTGGGCAGATGTAGATGCTATCTAGGTTGCTCTTTCAGACAAACAAAACACGAAGAGCTCTGATTCATGCTTCCCAATAAGCTCTGTCAGAACACTAGCCACTGGTGCTCAAGATCCAGGTGATGCTAGAGAGAGATCAGAGCGCGATGAAAAAATCCAGCACACACAATTGTTTTCAAACATATGTACACCTTTGATATTGGGTATTTATGTAACAGCATCTCTCCACCAAAAATAAAGCTACCACCGTTTTTCCCAGAATCTTAGCTAACCTCCCCTCCAAGGACAAGAACAGGGAGTGCTGTCAAACACCAAACCCCACAATTTTCCTTGGCACTGTGATCCTGCATTAGCACTTGGCATCCTCATCCAAACAGGTCATGGCACCCACAGTGCCTCTGACAAACTCTGGCTATAGAAAAAAGACCGAGGTGTGCTGCACAACAATTTGTGAAGTTTCCAGGTAATTAAGTGGTTAGATGCATAAGCAGACCATCAACCGTAGTACAAACATGGAAATGCCTTCACTGTATTTGAAACCACCCATAATAACCATAAACTTTATTTTCTATAGGGAACAGAGTATCAGGGGGAAAAAAACCACACCTGAAAGAAAATTTAAAATATTTTAAATTCTAGAACAAACAGTGAAAGGACTTTTTTTTCCTCTTTCAAGTATTTTCAGACAGCCTGAATTAAGAATTCAGGCTTGCAAAGTAGACAACTAAATACTGAAATCTGTCTGAAGTAGACTTTGGACTACGTTACAATCCCTTAGGAATGGAGATTGCGAAAGGTCCCTGATGACCAGAGAAAGGCAAATGTTGTACCCGTCTTTAGAAAAAGACCAAAAGGACAATCAGGGAACTACAGACTAGTCACCCTCGCTTAGGTCCTTGGGAAAATCATGGAGCAAATCCTCTTGGAGCACATTTCCAGGCACATGAAAGTGGTGGTGACTGGAAACAGTCTGCACGGATTTAGCAGGGGAAAATCTTGCCTGACCAACTGAATTGCCTTCTCTGGTACAATTACTCTATTTCTGGACAACATCACAGTGACGAACATCACTGCTTTAACAGGGCTTCTGACAGTCTACCACAGCATTCCTGTATTCAAGTTAAGATGTTACACTCTGGATGGGTGGACAACTAGTTGGGCTAAAAAAAAAGTTTAGCTAATTGTGCCACAGGGTAGTGGTTAATGGGTTGTACTCTACCTGGAGGCTGGTAACAAATGAAGTACTGCAGGCGTCCATCCGGGCACATGTCCTGTTTAATACCCCTATCAACAACCTGGAGGAGACTATGGAGTGCACTCTTACCAAGTTTGCAGTTGATGGGGTGGGGATGTCAGGGCTGCCATCCAGAAAGACCTGGACAGGCTGGAGAAATGGCCTGATGGGAAACTTCATGCAGTTTAACAAGAACATACAAAAAGTCCAGCATCTGGGAATAGTCCCCTCCCTGCAATACTACACGCTGGGCATGACTGCATGGGGATAGCTCTGCAGACACAGCCCTGGGGAAGGTGGCAGAGAGCCCACATGACTCCAGCAGCAGTGAGGGCCAACAGCTGGAACAGGAGCACAGGTATGGCATCCAGGGAAGTGATCAGCCCCCTCTGCTCAGCACTCGTTAGACCACATCTAGATTACTGTGGCCAGGCACCAACAAAGCTGGGAGTTCAACAGAGGGCACCCAAGATGGTTGGGGGCTAGAGAACTTGTCCTGTGAAGAGGGGCTGAGGGTCCAAGGTTTGCTCAGCCTGGGGAATTTGCAAGGGAATCTAGTAGAAGCTCCACAGTATCTATAAGGAAGTTATGAGAAGACAGATAAGCTTTTTATGATAGCGTATGGTGGGAGGAAAAGAAACAACAAGCATAAATTGAAAGAGGAGATTCAGACAGGACATAAGGAGAAACATTTTCACCCTGTTGACAGTCAAGGAATGGAACAGGTCATCCAGAAAGGATGTGCAGTCTCCATCCTTGGAGGCTTTCAAGATACGACTGGATAAATCTCTGAGTAGCCTGGTCTAATTTCATAGCTGACACTGCTTTGAGCAGGCAGTTGGACAAGAGACTTCCTCAGGTCCCTTCTGACCTGAATTATCCTACAGTTCCATAGGATTCTTTCTACTGCTGAAAAAAACATCTCTGCAGTAAAGTGCTTCCTAGTAACTCGCTGATTCAGAAGCTGAAAGGACACAGTATTGAGTAAGGCAATGATACTAACGGGACTACTCAGTCCAACTTGTCTACTCATAGTTGAAAGCTTCTAAATGAGATTTGGAGTCTAGCAGAAAAAAAAACAAACACATTATTTCTTATTCACTTGAATGAATACATTTATCTTGCTTAGAAAATCACAAGTAACTCAAGTAATCCCTGTTTAGTTAAAATCTGATGTACAACTTACTCTTGAATTTGTAAAATGTTTTAGTATCTACAAATTAAAGCATTTGTGAGTCTGCTATCTTTCCTACGTAATGAACAGAAACTGGCCAGTTCCCAATCAGCCTCACTGCGGAGGCCAGTCAGGGTACACAAATGCAGGAGAAAGGGAAGGTCCTTTCCCACACGTGGAAGTACTGATTCAGAGATGCTCAACATTCAGCATTTCAAAAGAAGGAATGTAATATTTGCCTGTTCAAGCTGGAAAAATATCTTCTAAAAGAAGTACTTTTAATTTTGGGAGGAAACTTCCCAGACTATTCACCCCACCATGATGAAATGCATGTTACACTACTGGGACGCTCATGAGAAAGTTTTCATTTTATATCACACAAATTAGCCAGCTACTACACTTCCTAGAAAAGAAACAAACATAACTTTTGGCCTATGCTTTTAATGCTAGGCAATTTTCATTCCCAGAATAGGGTGATGTTTTACTAAAATCTTCCCCAAGGAAAAATCAAGGTGCTGTTGTGTCAGCTTTTTATGCAGCAATTCGGCAGCTGAGCATTTGCGTTAATTGAGTATGATACCGGTGATGATTCTCTTCTGCAATCGTTGGATATGCTCTGTTTCTCCTCCAGATGGTCTTCTCCCAAGTCCGCAAAATTGGCTGGGAAGCTGATGTCCTTTTATAAACTGACAGCTATCCTAACAGTAACCATGATTTCCTGACATTTTCAGAATATATAACAAAATACTAGGGTCCAGTTGTTTTCATTGGGTGTTTTAGCATTTTGGTTTGGTTTGGGGGGATTTAATTTTTTATTTTTTTTCTTTAGTTACATCACCAGAATTAGGCTAGTGAAATTACAACTGATTTGAGGAAAAAGAAAAAAAGAAAAACAGGGGAATCATGTCCCAGGTCTGTATCTGGGCCCACCATGTTCAGATACCTTGCCTTTTGGGGAGTGAGGAATGAAATTTCACACTATTTAAACATGCTGAGCATCGCTCTACTCCAGATGGAGGGAATCAAATCCCAGCACTGCAGTGGTAGCAGACATCCGTCCGCTGGAGTAAACCACCCATTGCAACATAGGAGGTCAACAATCTGTTAAGAATTAACATTAACCCCAAAATTACCATTGAGAAATCTGAACAGAACCAAAGATACGATTCCAGAAATTTCAAAAGCTCATCTGCGTTTAGCTGTCTTTCCCTCTCTGTGCAAGTGTGAAGTCTGTGAAGTCTGAATATCTTACCAGTTTGTTGTTTTTTCCCCCTCACCTATGTAACATTAGAAACAACAGTTGACTTAAAAGCAATACCTGGTCCCACTGAGGGTTATGTTTTCACCCTTGGTCAAAATCTAGAATTAGCTTTATAAACACTGTGTAATTGACCTGTGAGGTTCAATAGCTCAGAACATATTGAACAAAGAGCTTAGCAATATTCAAGAAGGGATTGAACATAATGATTAATAGCCTCTGTAACTAGACTAAAAATTGCAAGAACCTCAATCTTCATGCTCCAGGGCACAGACTTATAACCAGCTGAGATCAGGAATGAATTTCTGCCCACTACATTACTGTGAAGTTACGTGCACTGGGAACAGTTCTCAGCTTTGGAGACTTGCAGGACCTTCGGTTTTTTCCATTGGCTGGAAAGTAGCTACATTGGTCCTTAGAAAGCAGGACATTCCCAGGGAAGAACTGACTAAATTGAAACCATTTCTGACAACTGTTCAACTCAACCAGTTTTTAAATTTTTTTGAAATAGTGAATATTATACAACATTGTTAGAAAACTGACTCCAGAAGTTCACTATTTTTCCTTGGTGGTTGGGAAAAAAAACCCCAAATATACCACAGCCAACCTCAACCAACCTCGCTCCACAAACACACACAAAAGAAGGAAACAATTCCAGTCAAATCCTTTTTTAATGAAAAGTGGTTGCAGATTTTTTTCTAAATTGTTCTGTTCTTATGAAAAAGAGGCTGATTTTTCAGTAGAAAAAAAATCAAGAACATTAAAGCCCTTCTAGTTTTCATTCCAAAAATATTTCTATTTAGTTAGGACAACATTGTGCTCCACTTGCTTTACTTTTTGTTTCCCCCATCCATCCTTCCACGGGCTGGATTTCTTACATGAATTATGCTTTCTGCTACAACTGCATATGGCATTCCCACAATATATTTTCCTATTGTAGGGCATTGCATTGGAGTTAGAGACAGACTTGGCAGCCCAGGAAAGAGATGCACAGGGCACCTAAGATCTAATCCCCATGCAGCAATTGCCTGTTAACTTGGAGTTAACACTGCACTGGTACTTCCAAAACCAATAATTTGGAAAAACATTGGTTTTAATTCAGATTGTCTAGACAGGTAAGAATTCTCTCTAGTTGTAGCATTTATATGGACTTTATGGTTCTTTCAATCTTTAACTTCAAACATTTAAATATTTATTACTATTTTGAACAGTTACCCTTCTATATCCACCCCAATGCAGTCAAATTTGCCATAGCTTGCCATAGGTTTTTGCAGTCCTAGTAATACTTCATTATTTACTACTGGTCTCTGAAAACTTCTTCCTTACCAAAATCTTTCACACACTAAAGGATACCGCAACAGAATGACCAGTTGTAGCCATTTTACTACCAGCATAAATAACTGGGGTTTGGGTTTCTTGACTTTATGATTTCAACGAAGATCATGTTCTCAAACAAGAAATGTTCTCCTGTTGTGTAATAAATAAAAAAAAAAACCCACACAAAACACACTAAATATATGAAAATCATGAGGTGAAAACCAGAACTAAATGAATCACAAGAGACAGATGGGCAGAAAGAGCTTCCATTGTCATTACCATCTGAAAAAATGAAGTGCCACCATATAACAAACTTAAGAAATTATTCTTACGGCAATAAGGAAGAAACAACAAAAGCAGTGCAAGAATGGTTTTTTTTCCTGTAGTCAGAGACCAGGGCAAGCTATCCATTACTCTCCGTTGGGAAATCTGGACAGGAACCTCCCTGATCCAGCCAAGACTATATTAAAGTAAAAAGGTATTTTACTACTCTATTATAAAGGAGAAGCCGCAAAGCCTGAAGCCTAGGATATAGTGTTTAAAACTGTAAAGGGAGAATAAAGTAGAATTATTGAATTCCTGTACATATCCAGAACAGGTGAGCCAAAACATGGAAAACATGACAGAAATCAAACTGGCATCTGTTACTGCGTGGAAGGAAGCACTGGAAGGAAAGGAAGACATGAGAAGGAAAGTTACCAGAAGTTGAAGGACAAATTTGATTTTCAGTTACTTACAGTAATAAGGAGTCACGCAGTCCCCTAAGATGCCTGGTACACTCTCCTTTATACAGGTGAGGATAATAAGGTATCCTCACCTATGTGTGGTGAAAAACAAAGTCTTAAGGGGGAAACTGGAACTATTACGACAAAAAAAAAAAAAGAGCTGTAGCAAGAGCCTCACCAGGTTTAAGTACACTTAATTGGAAGACAGATTGATACACAGGGCTCTGCAACTTTATTGTGCAGCAGAAGCCACAAAAACAGCTAAATGCATCTTGTTCCCTCTCTACTTCTATGCAAATTTCAGTCAAAACCCATAGTATCTATTCCCTTGATGGTGCTATGGACATAGTAAAACCTCTGAGGAAAAAAATAAATATTAAAATTTTAAAAAATACCCTGATTCAGAAAGGGCTAGCTCAGTTTGGACACAAATGTGGCACAAAGATACTTTATAAAGCAGCAGTGACAGAACCCAGACAGAAACACCACAAAATGAAGAGAAAAATGTTTTTTCCTCCTCCTTGTTTGCTACATTTCAACGTTTTAAGGAGAACAGGATAAAAGAAATACCCCAAGTTCTTTTTTTTGCTGTAACTGAAAAGATGACTCAATGAGTTTTCATTATTTATTCATTTGTCTTTATGAGGGAATTTCTCCCAAGAGACCACGACAACCCTCTCAAAGCTGCTCTAGTATAATACAGGATGAATAAATTAACAAATTCACTTCAACAGTTTTCAAAGCAGATGCACATTCTGCCCACATATATCCACGTTCAATTCCCAGTAACATCAGCAGGCACTGCCCACATACGCCAATCACTAGTCTCTACAAACCCAAAAAGTGAATGAAGCCCAGCTCACGAGGAACAAGAACAAGCACATCAAGAGCGAGCACATACGGCTTAAAGCACACAAGCTGCAGCCCCCAGATATGGGTACGAAAGACCCATTACACCCCCTACAAGAGAGAAGGCAAAATAAATCAGTATAATGTATGGAATTCTGGAAGGTCGAAATCACTACCTGAAGCAAGGTGGCCGATAGGAGGAATATGGAGTTAATGGGATTATGTTTGTTTTAAAAACAAAATTAGAACAAGGCTGTCTTTTCCAGTAGCCAGAAAAAAGGCATGAAAGCGCAGTGGGTCCCAGATCCTATTCTGGCCCAGGATAATTACTAAGAAGAAGCTGGAATGTTTTATTTGGAATTTCTTCTGAACAGCACGACTGCCCACAAGAATTTTGGTTCTACTATGGTTCTGATGCTCCAGTATCACAACTTGTTTTAAAAAAACCCACACATTAAACACTAATTTCTCAAAAAAAAAAAAAAAAGCTGTTCAGCATTTCAGTCATATATGAATAGACATGCTGTGCAGCATCCCTGTAAATCTACTACATTTAGTGCTGAATATAGTGCCTTCCACTTCATATATAAACACAAAGAAGGTACCCCCAAGAAAACAGCCAAGATCACCTATATGTTTTCACGTCTTATATCAGACTTACCAATGTAGAGAAGAAGAGGAAGCAATTTGTCACGCCATAAATCAGTGATTTCTTGAATAACTTCTCTGTATTTCTTGAAACACTCAAGACCAACGCTAGGATATTTTTCATTTTTTGGAAGCTAGTAACTAGTTGAGGGGAATGAAAGCCTGAGAAAGCAGACAAAATGTTCTGTAGTTTATTAGCTGCCACGAAGTGCATCTTCGGTCCTTAACATTTTGTACTATTTCAGGCTACAACAGCAATGTATTATTACGCTCACACACACGATAAAGTTAAACTACATGTTTAATTCTCAGTGACTTTTACATACAGAAGCCTTGCTGCTTCAAATATCCGTAGGCATGTTCTATAGCATCACGTCAGCTCAGGATTGTATTTGAAATGCAAAAGCAGAGCAAGTCTGTGAAACTAGGGATGGGATTAATTCAGAATTTTTCTTTTAAAAGTTTCCAGTCTGACCTAACCCAATTGCACAAAAGTCACTACAGATTTTATTTCTCCATTCTGGAGTGCATAAACTACTGAAATACCATTAAATTTACAGAAGAATAAAGAGCAGATCCCATTTTAGAGCAGTGGAGCTGGCTGTTCTGTGCATGCGGTCACTTCTCCCAGCTCTTACCACCGTGACTGCTACCAACTCGCTCTTTTGCCGAAAGAGAGTTTTTATTTGCCCTCTTTCCTCCTCCTCAGAGACACACTTTTACTGCATGCCACTTGGACTACCTGGCAGCAGAGACTTCATGCTGGCAGGCCCTTGCCAACCACTTATTAGCATTTTCTTTGCTCATTTTCAAGTGGAAATGGATGTTACAACTACTAGCACCCAGACAGATGTTACAGTCACTTTGGCTAACTACAGCATGATATTATTAACACCTGCTTTTCAGCAGAAGAATGTCACTTGCACTGCAATAGCCCTTCCTTCAAAAGAAGCCATCTATCTCTGTAGAGCAATTAATGGGTTTTTGGCTGTAGAGCCCCTCTGGCCACGACAGGCCAGCAGCAAGGATCAGAGCAGGTCTAACAAGCAAGAGCTGCGGCAGCAACGCTGCCCCAGTGCAAAGCAAAGCTCTCTGTCTGAGGAGCATCCAGTTGGTGCATGAGTTTGGCCATCACTTCCCAGTGAAAATTCCACCCCACAGCAGACAAGCTTTCTCCTAAATGAATTGCAAATTATATACCCATGGAGTGCCAGCTGGTATTGTTTCTCTGTAGTTTTCCTTTGGTTTCCCTCTCTCTCCCCCCTCAATTAATACAACAATATTCATGCCCTGTCGTGTCTTACTGCTTAATTATGTACTTTGCAGAAAAAAGCTTTAAAAATTAGACTATCAAGCTGGAGGGGGGGAAGGGGGAAGAGCAGGACAACCAGATGTGCAGAGAGAGTGGGGGAAACAAAGGGCATTTTGAAAGGGGAGTGAGAGAATTAGGGTTTGTGTGGGGATTAAAGGATGGAGAGACAGAAACAGAACAAGCAGCGCATAAGGCATATTGGTTCAGTCACTTCAACATATATAAAATTATATGTGGTATTAAATAATGCATCCTGCAGTTATCTAACATGATTTAATAAATACTTGGAGCTGTTTATTATGAGATCTCAACCTGCTCCCATTTCATGAAGCAATAGATACACACTTCCTGCTGGCAGAGAAAGAATGCTGCATTGTTTTACAAAACTGGAAAAAAACCAAGGCAGCTGAAAATATATTGGCAAGTCTTGTTTTAGAAGGTATATTTTACTTGGGTTAATTAATTTAGACTAAAAAATACTATGAAGAACTGCTGCATCAATATTTAATTCAGTCACAGTAAGCAAGACAGTTTTTCACACATCCATTTTATCTCAACTTCCTTCCTTTATCCAATATGCTGCTAAAATTTATTTTGCATACATAGTCAAAGGAAGACACTTAATGAATGAAACAGTAGCTGTTTTATCTTCTCTTACAACTTGAGCCACATCTTCACGCAGTAGGGACTCCCAGAGCACAGTCCTGGAATCAGTTTTGGGTGGCACACAACTATTAGAAACTAAGAGTTTTTCCAAAAGCATTTAGGCTCACTGTACTCCTAAAACATCCTTTCAAAAATAACTACTGGCAGTACCAAGTATATTATATTTTGCCACGTCAAAGTATTTTTTACCAAAAATATAAAAATTTGAGAGGAGAAAGATTTTTCCCACTACCGTAGGAAAGGACCAACAGAGCCCTTCACATCCCCACTAATCACAATTTTACAGCATCACCCTCGTATCCAGAGTGACCATTATGGGAAATTAAGTTTTTCTAGTTTTCCAATTTGTACAAAAACATCTAACCCAGCTATTGCTTCCTACCAGTGCCAAGTGAGGCTGGGGGCAAGGGGAGGTTTGTTGGTCATGACGAGTAACTGTCTCTGTGTCTTTCACTAACTCTCAAATGGCAGCATAACAGTTAGGAATAGGACATCTTTATACTTCCCAATGTATCATGGAGAAAAAAAAAATTTGAGGGTCCCAGTTTCCTTTACAATTTTGAAAATCCTTTTATTCAACTGCAGTAACTTCAGGTTTTAAGGGTGATCTGGTAGGTAAGCTAGCCGAGTGTGTGTGTGTGTATATATATATATATATAAAAAACATGAATATGATGCTGATGATCATGACACAACTGGTTCTCAGAATTACTCTGTAAACAGCAATTCTCCCTACTTCTGCATGGGAACGAAGAATGATGTATTCCACATCCACTAGAATTATATTTGTAAAAATATTTTGTAGCAAATAGCTTGCTCGGAATTGATCTATCTATTCTGGCTTCACGCGCCATATACAATGGTCTTCAAATATTATTTCCTGAGCTTGATTCTCCTGTATTGAACGAAGACAAAGAGAAGTGTATTTTCCTTCAGGCTCTTGCTGGTACTAAACACAGAAGGAACAGCTTTACAAATGAAAATTAAGACTTTAAGGCAATTTGTAAAACAGAAGATAACTCTGTTGTCCAAAGAGAACGTTAACAGAAGCATTGACTTTAAGCAGTGATCCCCTTGGAAGTAAAGCAATGAGGGCCTCTATATTTTGTAGCAGGAGCCTTCAATATCAAAAACAAAACTCAAAGAGAACTCATTTGCTTGCCCTCATTTTAATTTAATATCCTCCAACTTGAAGTCACTTAACTTCTCACACGTGACAGTTTATTCCACTGTCCTAAAGAAGCCCAGTACCAAGTGAAAGTTGATTCACCAAAAGAACTGTTTCAGTTTGTTTTAAATCAGATTGAGTTAAACAGCCTTTTAAATTTTCTTCTGACTTATTTACTCTATTTTTATTATCTAGCTGTCTTTGTGAAGTTTAATACTTTAAAACACCTAATGTAACAAAACATGAAGGGAGGTTGTGACCATGAAATGAATATGAAAGGAGCCCTTTCAAAGAAGGGGATACTCAACATTAAAGTTCCCAGTAATAAAACTAAGCAAGCTGGGCTTCATCTTCAGTGCAAAATTCAGGATATATTCATAACACCACTAGCCTGACCACTAGGAAGTTTGCAGAGTTCAAAGCTATACAACGTTGATGTCCTTCTCAAACAAGCTTTGCTGAAACACAACTACTAATCAAAAGTCCGGTCATCAAATGCCATAGGACTAATCCTGCCAAAAACAGCTTAATCAAACAGGTTGTCAAACACTTTAACCCATGCTGTGTCTCACGTTCTCCATGAATTAGTCGTCTTTTTTTTAAGAGACTTGCACAATCAAGAACAGAACGTACAAAAAAAATACCCTACAGAAACAAAATGACCCTTTTGCCTACAAATTACTGCCAAGACAACATTTTAAATCCAAAGGGGATATAAGCAGGAAGAAAGAACTGCCCCAGAGACTACAACTATTTTATAAAGCAGAAACAAAAGCATTCATTTTCAACAAGAGATTTCTATGGCCAATTCTTTTGTTTTTAAAGGCGGTTCCCGCAGTATAATATACCCCACTGCATATCAGACTCAAATGTCAAAAGGCCATACTTAACTAATTACATCAATGTGCACTAAGAATTTTCCAGCTTTCTCAGTCACAGTGTAAGTTTTACTTCACATTAAACGCACACCCAGTCAGCTAAATACATACATGACACCTATTGTCACAGCTCTATTATGTCAATAAGAAAAATCATTTTATAATAAAGAAAATTTCACTCTCATACAAAATCTGTCTTACCACCCTATAGTAATGCATCGAATGACAAACCACTGACTCCTGGCAATAGCTGGTATACATCAAATACCATCCCAGTTCATTTGAATAGCCTTTACTGACAACAAATACAGACAACTTGATATCTGTTTTCCATACTAAAGCTTTTTAAAGATACTAATTCATTAAATTGTGGACTTGATATATTTTTTAAATTCATTCATCCTTCCCAAAAAAGTAACTGCCAGAAAAGATACCGCCCTTGCATAGTTATTTTTAAAGGGACTTATATACTAAAAAAACTGCTGCAGTACACCAGAAAGCAAATCAAACATTCTTGCCCAGACAAAGAAAAAATATCAGTTACTGGAATTCGATGCAACAGCTCAAAGCCTGACTTCTAGAGCTAGAAATCTTAAACTGGTTGGGCTAAATAATTTCCTCAAAGCATGTGTGACACACGATCACCACTAGACATACTTTTGTTGTTCAGCTTTTACACTTCAGTTCCAATCTAACCGACTTCAGCCTCACCTATCTGTACAGAAAAGAAAAGAAAAAAAATTACAGATGTGTGCATACTGGAGGGGTTTCGGTTTTATCTCCTTGGGGACGTGCTTGTAGTTAATACATTTCATGCTCTCAAAAGCCATTATCCAAATTAGGAACCAGATGTATTCAGGTAGTTTGACACCCGAGGGTATCCAAGCCTAACTCCTCAGCCAAGGAGACTTCCCGTAAGACTGACAAACCCACTTTCAAGAAGTGGTAAACATCAAGAGAAAACTGTGTCAAAAACTTCCAGGGGTTTTTGTTAGTTTTGATTCCTTCCCTCGGATGGCAGCAACTCAAGCTCTCAGCCCCCATGTTTCACCTGCTTCATGCTTTGGAGTGAGTTTTGCCCTGGGCTGGTGTTGATCCATGGTACTGCACTTGTTTTCAAGTCTGATTTCAAAACACGTATTAGAGGGCATAAAATTATGCAAAATTAAGCTTAGAAAAAAGGAGTATGAACTTGAACTTACACAAACAGGAACCTGTTCAGTGCATAAACAATTATTTCCACAAACTGCCCTTATGTCAAAAACTTGCCAGGCCTCTTCATTCCTTTGCCTTTTATTCTTTTCCTGCTGATGAGGCATTTTCCTCTACTTATAAACATAAAGCAAATTGAAGTGTCCTCATTCTTATAGTGCCTTCCACTCCTTTCGTCTGCATTCTCACATACCCTTTACCCCTATTTTAAAAAAATAAAGTGTTTCATTATGACAAACAAAATACAACGCTTTTTATGTATCAGGTACTGTTTATTAAAAATAAGAAGCAGAATAATTTCTTCAAAACAGATTAGCACATTTTCTCCTTAGAGGCTGTGTAGCCTGCTCCCCAAAATTAACGCATTCATTTGTACAGAACACAGGCACCTACACATTTCTGTAACTGCAATTTAAACCATGAGAACCTGATTTTTACACTAATGTATGGTAACTATTTTTTTTAAAGTTTTCTGTGCCAGTGGTGGTATCTTAGGTGTTCACAGGTATTGTATGTCTACACCATAATAAGCTTTACTACATGTGTGTATTTATTTATTTATTCTCATCTAGCTCTCCTATCTAAATAGTCAAAATGTATAACACACTGAAGAATGAAAACAAAGATATATCTATTATGCATGCTATGCACAAATTTGGCAGAAATAAGTCTGGGATAAGTAAAAACGAGAAACAAAGTTTGATTGTACCTTTTGATGAGAAATCATATCCTCAAATTTAACAGCAGCATAAGAAAAATAGCCCACTGAACCACCATGTCCAAGAACAATCAATACCACTTTAATATCATGTAGTTACAGTACCTGAGCCCAATCTTAAAGGATAAAGTTAAAAGATACACACAAAATATTTATCAGCTGTAAATAAATTTTGAACTTCCACATCATTATACGATAGACTTTGCAGTAAGAAATATTGTACATCGAACTACTGTTGTGCAGAGATGCTCAAATGTAATCAAATTATTTTGTCAAAAAATATAAAGAATTTAAGAGTCAGTTTAAAAACATGTAAGTGTTGAAATGGGCAGGTAACACTAGTTTCTTTCAATCCTCCTCCCCAATCATCTGATAAAAGCAGCTAGAATGAAATGGTATCAATTCATTCAAACTAACACTATATTAAATTTATTTTAGTAAGTATAAAAGTACCAAAAGGTTCAAATAAATACCGCCAAATCCAAACACCGAGTTTGGGGGAATTCTTTGAATGGATTACACCTGGCACAAAAAGAAAGTACAAGAGTATACATAAAAACCAGGGGTGTCTCATTTCTATGAAGATTTAAAGTATGCAACCGGCTTCTTCAACCTCCTGCCCCCACTGCAGAAGAGGTACTCACCCACCGCAGCCCCGGCAGGCTGCTCCACTCCACCGGCAGGCAAAAGGCACACTGCCATCCTAAGGACTAATTTTTATCTTAAGTACCAGTACAAACAAACAAACTGAATAAATCAAACTAAATACACAGTAGACAAGCACTGAGGGATACAAACTGCAGCAATAGAAGACATCTCGAACACCACTGCACCATCACCCCAGGTTATAAAGCAGTAATCAGCAAAGAATAACAGCTTTTGTAATGGGATTCTGTGTTTCCTGGTGCCACTTCTTGCTTTCAATATTATTAGAATGAGAAGAGGGACCTCAGCCAATCTTTTTTTTTTTTATCATCTGGATCTTAATGAAGTTTATGTCCCTACTTGCTGTTAAATTACACAGATTAGTAACACATGAGTAAGATAAATACAATCCTTCACATGATTAAATTTTAAATTACCACATCTGAGAAGGAAAGCACAAACAACATGCATTTGGCATGTATGGAGCATTTGTTGCCCAGGTTTGAAGGCAGGACTTCTGTTTGAAAGCCTTTGCCTCTTCAGCCAACGAAGTAATTTATTTACCTGGCTGCTATTACAGACTTCTCAATGGGAGAAAGTACGTTCTAACTTTGTATGAATACTGTGGCAGTGAAATACAAGAACAAAGAATTATCTGGCCTTATAAATAGTCAAATTCTATTCTGAATTTGAAGCTGAAGCTGTGGCAACAGTCAACACTGCGTGGATGCACATAAACTAAGGATGCAAAGGTATGCATGTGCATGGACTGCAACCCATCACACTTCCACACTGACATTTCAATTCTGCCAAATGGTTATCTTACAGGGCCTTATATCTTGCAGCTCTAACCACAAGTCTATCAAATACCTATGAATATGACTCATCTGTGCAGTTATTAGAAAAGGCATGCTTTCACTTAATCTCATTTGGAGTATATCCCGTTCATCTCAACCCCGCTTAGACCAGACACTACTTTGCAGCTGCGTACATTTGTAATGTGTTCCTATCAGGTGCTTAATACACATCCCAATCCTACTGCTAACACCATTTTAGTAGTTAATCAATCAAGTCTAAATGTTCCCAAGTTCAAACCCAGCAGCTGCTATGGGTTGACACAGATCCAGCAACGATCGCTTTGTTTAGGATTACGTACTGGATTCACCTCCACTTCTAAAGATGCTCACGGTGCTACGTGGCAAGGGTCTCAGCACCATTTTTCTGCACCAATTATTTAGCTTATCAACTGAAGACAGCTCAGGGGGCATGGGATTGGAAATCTAGCATCAACATAAACTACTCTTCCTAGCAATGACTGGTTGAGACAAGAAGTGCCCTTACCAAAACACAGGGTGCATCTCAGTGCTTCTTGAATGCATTACACTCCAAATCGAAATGAGAGGCAGATCATTGGAGGCAGATCATTTGATTAGCTTGATCTGGGGGAGGGTGGGGACAGGGGATGACCGCACACAACCCTGCAACCTACAACCCACACAACAGACTTGGACAGCCTTCAGAAAAACTCGCATGTATCGTGATTGTGACACGTCAACTATTGTTTTATTAGGAAAGATACCCGTTTTGATTCAACTTCCCTTAATAACACAGTCTTTAATATTTTTCTTTAGTCTTCAGAAGAAGGCACCGATTTGATATATCATTTGCTTGCGAGACTCACAACAACAGAATCACAAGAACACCTTTTTCAGAGCAACTTCTTTTCATAACGCAATACCAGCTCCATTTTGCTCAATCCTTGCAAGCAATTCAGAGGCAATTGCTTTGGACAGCAGAACAGCAACCTCTGGCATCACTCCCACCAGCTGTCTCCATTCACATGTAAACCACAGAAGGTTGGAGGATATTTTTCCTCACAGACTTGTCCATGAGTGATATGACACAGTTCAGAAAGGAAAAACCCAGACACACACACTATTAAAAGCCTCTCTACACATTCCCAACTAGCACCTCAGCTTCCAAGCTTCCCTACATTGTCCATCATTCCCCACTGATTCTCTTACTCTGGCAACACTGCCAGGATAGACACCTTTTTTTTTTTTTTTAATTCCTCTCACTCTGCTTTCTGCCTTCTGTGCTGGAAAGGCGGCTTTTTCCTATTTGTTTTCCAACATGCTGAGCGCAGCTACAGGAGAATCTGCTTAATGCCTCAAAGTATTGCTCACTGATGGGAGAAATAAGTGATAGTGTCTTACCCATTCTCTTTCCCATGCGTTATTGCTTAGTAATGCAAAACAGAGTCTTTACGTGAAAGATAAAGCATTCCATACCTCCTAGAAGGGTCTTGCTAATGCTACAAAACTGTAAGAAGTGATAGTAAATATCCCCAATCATACATTTTCTCTGGCATCCTTCTGCCAAGTAGAGTACAGTTTGCAGAACTACTTTGGCAAGCGTTTTACTTTCTGAGCATGCAGAGTTCACTTCAGATGGCTGACATACCCCAGAAGAAGAGCTGGGGGAAGAGAGAAAAAGAAACAAACATGTTGGGGCTCCCACTTCCACTCAGCAAGGCTCTGTCCCACCCATACTGCCCTCAAAAATATGTAACCACTATATTCTGTGTACTTTTTGGCGACAGAAAAGTGCTCCAACCTGCCTCCCCGGTTTAAAAAAGATGCGTATTTGTACTGAAAGGGAAAGAAAGCAGTGAGAACAAGCAGACTATCCATCCATTTCACTGGCATATCCTCCACAAAATCTTAGCAAGCTTTGGTTTCACCTTCTATTTTTAAAGTATGACAATTCACAAAGTCACCTGTATCCTTTGATTAAAGAACAACAAAAAAACCAAAAAAACACCAGGGAGACATTAGTACATGAAAAGTGTCGGACAAGAAAATTCATGCTTTTTGATGAATGATGAGAGCTTGAAAAGAGTATTCAACCTTAAAACACAACCAGAAAAAAACCTGGTAACACATTCATAAAAACGTTAAAGCAGCAGTGTTTACCTGTAGGACTGCTACCTAAAACATATGGGAAAAGAAACAGTAAAATATTTCAAGAAGAATTTTAAGTATCACTTTAAAAATCTCTATTTTGTAACTATTTAGTGCTTTTCCTTCCCATTTCTTGCTTTCTGCATACAAAAGCTACTGGTGGGAGTAAAGTAGAAAATTATATCCTTCTGCACGAAGCACTTTAAGCTAGAAAGAGTTCAGAAACCCAAATTCACTGCCTTCCCTCACCAGATCTACCAGAGACAAGCTCTCAGGACCACAGCTGGTAGGAAATGAGACTGGTGAAGTGACACATTGTCACTCCCTTTTGCCTGAATCTCACCCCCAAAAAACCTAACGAAAGCACTTTCTATTTATATAGACAAAATGCTCTACTAAAAAAACACAGACAGCACTGATGACCAGTCACATTGCTGATGTCATTTATCACCTATGTTCATACACTAACCTACCCACAATAAGTTAGTTAACTCCTTCCTCACACCACATTTTGAAAACTGATAAACTTTTCCACCTCTCTGTCTAAGAAGGCCTTTTTTCTATAATACTGGACACTGAAACTGCCTGGAAACCACTAACACATGTGCTTTTCTCAACTTTTGTTTTGATCTTGAAAGGGAAGTTAGCCTTTCCTGCCCTATTAGACAGGTCCACATTGGTTCAGATTTAGTTTCCAAGAGCCAAGATGTCTTTTTTTCCCCTCAGTATCCTCATGCACCCTGACATTAACTCATTTAGATGCCTACTCACACCTATACTATCTATACATTACTGCATAAAGATGCCAATGAACCTACAAAAACAGCCCTGCTACAATGACTTACATGCAGCTTTAACACATGGATTTCTGGTTATTCATGCATGTTTTAAAATTTGCTTAAATTCCCTTCTGGGCAAAGGTCCTTCAAATACACTCAACGTTTCTTTCTCATTAATTAATGGGAGCTATTTTTTACTTCACTATTATTTGAATAGTAAATGTTGAAATGCATGTGAAATGAGATGCTATATAAAGACGCAAGAATTCATGCTCTTCTTCCTAGCGCACTGAACAGAAATTTGTCTCTTGTCAACTGCAGCTCCCAAACGCAAGACTCCCAAAGTTAAAACAATTCAAGGAGTCATTCATCCTAGCAGCTGGAGTGTTGAAGTTGTTATGCCACATTCAGAGCTTCATGTCAAAAACCCCATTCCTTGATCAAATTACATTTCTGAAGTACTTAATCACTTTTCAAGATATTTCTTTCTTATGTGCACTCACAGAACCATTCCTAACTTCCTCTCCTTCTCCCACTTTTTACCTTGGGGGTAATAAAATTCTGGTTCACTTCATCTGAAAGACATATCTTTAAGAAACAAATGATATCTCAGTAGACTAGATCAAATGTAGGTTCCGTTTAAATTACTTCATCTCCTTGTACTTCAGTTCACTGTCTGAAGTGGAGGCTGTCCATCTCTCCAAATGACTCTTCAACTTTCTCTTTGCCAATCTGACCATCACTAACCCCTCTAACCCACCTTGTAAGGATTCTGATCCTTCAACAGGTATCTGAAGACATCTGTGGCCTTCCCCATCCTCTCCCCAACACTTACACTGATAAAAGATGGGGTGTACTCACTTCGCCACCCTTCTTTCTTCCTTTCTTCTATGCCTCTGACAGATATTTCTACACAATATACTTTCTTCCCCCCTTTACCACAGTCTCCATATCAATAGCTGTGTACGAGACTCTGTGTTCTCTAATTATTCCCTCTTGAATGCAAGTCATTCAGCACATTAAAATCTACTGGGAAAACAGGCAGATATGACAGTACAGATATGAGATACCATTATGCTAGAAGGCACGAATGGGTCAACTGTTTCTCTTTTGATCTGTAAACAACTACAGAGATCCTTGACAACGTGGCTTTGCTAGACAGATGAGAGGGAACTAGGATGCTGTTTCCCCATGTTTTCAGTATCCTGAAACCTTTCCTCCAGAGCTCCTCCTTGACCTCTCCCAGCAAGGAAATCCCACGAAGCTTTAGAGTGAGTTACTAGATAGCACTCATGCCAGCAAAGAAAGGTACACAAAGATAATGTTCAACAAACTTCCAAGTCACACCATGAAACTCACTATAGAAGTGTGATCAGGATATAAAAATTAATACACACAACATCTGTCATGACATCAGTAAAGTTATAACCTTTTCCTTTTAAATTTAATATAAAATATATTAAGATACAGCAGTTATTAGCAGAAGTTTTCAGGTGTCACCAGACAGTTAACACCATTTGATAGCATTATTCACTTCACATTAACAGCAGAAAACATTTCCTTCATAAAACCCAGGTGTTCTGGGAAACATGGTGCCCCTACAGCTGTTGGAGCAGGAGCTCCAGCCTCCAGAGTCCTGCATAGTCAA
>VYZW01031882.1:9154-21421 GCA_013401315.1 Balaeniceps rex
ATAAAATGGAGACAGACTTACAGCAGTATAAAAACAAGCTATTGTATAAAAAGGGTTTAAGTGCTGTCAATTTTCTCAAGCAAAGCACTTGACTCAGATTTCATTGCCACTTTCTGCTTATAACTTTCTATCGTGGTTACAAAACCACTGTATTTCATTCCAAGTCAAACAAACAGACCATTATCCCCCACTTAACAGGCTCAGCATTAACACCATCTGATCCTCTGTCAGCAAGACATTATTGAAGATGTGCTATCATTTTCCTTCCACAAACCAAGCTTATAGAAAACACGAATGTATGGACAGCATCTAATACGCACAACACAAAAGAAGTCTATCTAACTTAGGACACACAAACATCCTTTTAGATCGCTCTCAAGTTATCCAAGCCACAAGGAAGCAGGGTTTCCACTAACAAAAATATGCGATAGTTTCATTAAGTACTGGACAAGCCAAGAATTTCTCCAAGATCCGAATTTATTCCAAACCATATCATCTTGCAAAACATTTTGGTTAATACGAAGGAAACAGTGCCATGATATAAACTGTTCCTCTTCAAAAAGACGTCCAAAACAAGTATGTGTCAAGAGTTTTGGAGGAAAACCTGGGTTTTTTTCAAATAGATAAGGAAAGCAAGCAGTGAAATGTAATAAAACAGATTGAGTGGCCCATATTTACTTAAATATTTAAAGTTCCTAGGTGGTTGACACTAAGTATTTAGCCTGCTTCCAGAGCAACTCACATGGGTGGGATCTATTCGGCTCCCTTACACAGCGAGCAGAGCTCTTTTTTTCTTTGCCAAGACATGGATCACAGTTGACCTTTTGCCTTCCAGTGGATTCTAATACTAACATTCACTATTCCAAACAATGCTGCAAAAATAAAGGGGAGCAGCAAAACCTACACCACACTCCCTGCTCCACTTCTCATTTGGGGGTTAGAGAAGGAGAGAGGCTTTTCCAATCTCCATCTTCATTCAAGTAGGACTCTTCCCACCCTGTTCACAGCAGCAGTAGGTCACTGCAGGCAGTTAGTTGCAATAGGCAGCAATTTCAGGAAGAACTTAAATATTAGACATCAAACAAGCAGGCAGCCTGTGTCTAATTGAAGCAGCAGTGCTGATCTCATGGGACTGTTCATTTTCATTTCAGCTAGACAAACATCAGTCTTGACAAAACAGCTCAAGGTTACAAGAATTAATGAATTCAAGCCATACAATTGTATCTATGAACCATACATACAAAAGCACCCACCTTCCACTGGCACTTCTACAACAGTTTCTGCCCCTAACTCCAGCAGAGACAGCTCAAATGAGAATTTCAGACCCTTCCTAAAGGACCTATTATTCCTATACATGTGAGGAGACCAGAATTTTTAGCAAAGATCCCACTATCAATAAGGAAAAACTAAAATTATTTAAAAGCTTGCTATGCAGCTATGAAAAGGAAGCTTCAAGCTCATCAAGTACATTACCAATACCTTGACAAGTGTGTAACCCATAGAAAAAAAGAGCAGCTAGTTCTTTCTTGAGGGGAAAAAAAAAAATTTAAAAAATCCCTTCCTTGAGGAGCCCAATCAGGAAGTTTGCCAGTGTTGCTCAAAAGTGGCTTTTCCCTCCCTTCTGCTTACCAAAATGCTCATTTGATTACCGTCACCTGAATTTCCACTTAGCCAATTCAGAAATCATTCTGGATTTTGCAACAGCACCTTCAAAGAACAGAAATTACTTCCACAATAATATATTCTAGTTGACTACTTTTAAATAAAGGCTGCATGTCTCCACATTGCCCAAATGGATTCAGATGAATCCGGCATCAGTTAGACTCCCCGGGAACTTTTGAGGATGTGAACTTCTCAATATTTCACCATTTTTTCCTCCCACATTAAGAGAAGACCCTAAAAGAATTGGTCTCTGTCGCTTTTTCAGTTTAAGCAGACAGTGTCATTACATTAGGTGGCATTTGCTGTCAAGTGCTTCCAACCTTTTACAGCTCAAAAAACAGAAACAAGCGGTGCAGGAGACTATCTTAGTTTCTTCAGGTCAGTCTAAGAAAAATCACATCCATATGCAGATTACACGTTATACGACCTAGAAAGAAACACATGTACACACTTCAGAGGCCTCTGATATTTCATTCTACAACCTTGAAAAAAAAAATCCAGATCTCCAATCACGATGTTCTATTTCAGAAAGTTATTCAGAGCTCAGCTGACATCCTTGAGTTGAGTCTACTCTGGAGTGATTTTTAGGACAGAATCTTGGCAGATTTATTTTTGACTTTGATGAAATGTCAAGTTAACCACGAGGATAGCAACACTGCTGCTCTAAGAATAAGCATCTCTATACTAAACTGTAATACAACAGAATAAAAATTCATCTGCCTTTTTCCTCCAATTTGTACCAGAAAAAATGGTATGAAGTGTAAAAAGCAAGAATATTCTTAAGTTCAACAGATTCCGCTAATTCAGAAATAGCTCACAACAAACCACAAGTTACTACAAAGTCGCCAAAGGTAGACAATCTGTAAGAAATACAGTGTTGAACTCTAGATGCACAGTCTGACAGGGGAAAGGACAACTATGAGTTGATGATAGAAGGAAGATCTGTAAAGTAAGAACATACAGTATGTCTATAAGACTCAGTATTTTCCTGGAAAATATTCTAATGTTGCTACAGCAGAACTTGAAAGTTTGATGTTACCGTGGGCAACGAGGTTATACACTCAAGCAGAAAAAACTTTAAATGAAAAATGAAAAGAATTAAAGTTTAGGGGAATTTCAGTTCCTGGCATGTCTGCATTTGAAAAAAGAAGAAAGTTTCAATAATGTTCTCTCCGGAGCGTTCCCCGTTTGACTGTACAGCTGTACTGAGAAACAAAAATACGCACAGGTTTTCCCAGAGGAGCAGCGGCAGCAGCCGATCACTGGAGATGTTTACAGCTCGACTGCAGCAAACTGGCATAATCACACTCTAAGGAGCAATCACGTCTCCTCATCTCACTTCTGGCCTTTTTTATTTTCCCTTCCCCTCTTGCCAGTGTAGCTACTGAATCAGCCAAAACGCCAATAGTTATCAAGACATCCATATGAGAGGCACGTCAACAGATTTTGAGAGAGGATAAAAGTGAATAAAAAAAACCCCAAAATACCAAATATGAGTTATCACATCCAAGAACCTTGAATATATTTAACACCCAATGATACTGCAGTAACCTTAAATACTTATTTACTTTAAGATCAGGTGTTATTACAGTACTTAAAAATGTTGCATTCATTTGAAGCTGAGGGAGGAAACATGGAGTCAGTCAAAATAAATAGCCATGCATGGTTGGGGTAAAAAGTATTTTAAAATACCCATACAGAATCGTTCTCAGTATGAAAATAAAAACTGAAGTTACATGGTTTTTTTAAATCGGGTACATGCTAACACAGTCTCATGGCACACATTGAACGGAACTGATTCTTTATAAAAGTTAACCTCTCACAGAAAGATAGGCAATGGAGGGAAAAAAAGCAAGAGTGTCATGGACATGGTTAAGAGATAACAGAGGATGAAAAAACAGTGTACAAATACCCAAACCCTTGCAAACATTGTCCACATTGGTCTGCAAGCAAACTCCTAACCCAAAACCAGAGCCTAAATTGCAGCAGAACATGGAGTTTCAGTATTTTTAAACACTCAAAATAATCCAATTTGAATAGAAAAATCTAAACTTCGGACTGAGTTTGCAGCAAGCCAGAGGCTGTTGGCTTATTCAGAGCAGAACCAACCTGCACGCACCTGATTTTGTATGAAACACGGAATATAGTAGTGCCATACCACATGAACAGTCATACAGCAAGAACTTCTTCAGAGTGTTGTTTTACCATTAACAGCAAATCTGAAAACACCTTTGAGGCAAATGCTCTATCAGGGCTTCAACCCATTGTAAGAGGACAAAGTGCATACTCAAAAAGGTGTCATTAAGTACATATTCATTCAGTAGACAGGTAAACAAATATTTGCCATTTAATATATACATCAAAAACAATAGCTCCTGTGAAACTGCCATGGTTGGATGAATAATACAGCATTTAAGAAAATTATTAAATTCCCATTTACATGTATGCTATTAATTTACACAACCAGCCAGAACTCCTTCAAGCATCAGAAGTTACACATTTTGCTTAGTGATGCTGCTCTTTTATATTACAATTGTGATAAAATATCAAAGCATATAAGAAACTATTTTTAAAAGTATAAGGTACTGTATTGTTTAAACACAGGAAAAATTATTGTGGACAGTTTTATTATGAGGCTCATCTATATTATTACTGATCAGATAAACTCTTTTAAAGACTGAAGACACAAACCCAGGGAGTCTCTGAAGTGCAAATGCTTATTCCGAGAGAACTGGTGCCATAATAAATCAGAAATGTCAGTAGAAACAGAAAAAAAGTCTCTTACAGAAGCCAAAAAGGAGATTAATTTGCTTTACAGTCTGACAGTGTTCCTGGCTTAGTTAAAGATACGGTCCATTAAACTATATGTCCCAAATGGTTTATTTTTGTTGCTGAAACAATTATGTTGAACTGTCAACATAAGAAAAAACAAACTTCTAAAAAATTATTTAAACACAAGAACAGACAAAAAAAAACCCCTCTGGTTTGTCTCAATGCCATTCTTAACTAACATCACTTCATACGGTAGGCAGCTACATCTGCCTTAACATATGTCCTAATCCAGTTAGGCACAGCAGAGCGCCTACCCGTTTACAGTTTTAGCTACTCCTAGTGCCACACAAACCGAAGGCAGCACGACAGCACTGCGACACTTACACTAGCGAGCAGATGGGACACGTACAGCAGAAGTCGGTGCTGGGACCTGACATCCACACTAATATCTCGGGGGAGGGTGGTGGGGGGTGGGGGTGTTACTTCTGATTAGCTGGGTCCTGAGCCCAAATCACTGGTGGAGCACATCCGTAGCACATCAGCTGGAAAGCTGCAGTGCTGGAGAATACCCTCACTTTAGGCTCAACCCGGAAAAAAACAAACAACAAAAAAAAAGTAATTCCAGCTCATGAGCTCAGGGACCACTCAGCTAGCTCGAGGCACCTTGGAAGGCTCAATGCCAGCCCACAAACCCCCATGCCCAACCGCTGCGCTTCCCAGGCAGCTGCCGAGCCCATCCCCTAGCACTTAGTTATGACCTAGAGAAGAGCCAGTGAAGGAAGACTCTACCTTTGAATTAAAGCCATGTAAGTTATTTATGGCTCTAATTCAGCAGCAAGTGTGAGTAACTCCATGTACCGAAGTCAAATATCTGCTTAAATCCTTTCCTGAAGAAGAACTTAAGCATAAACAAATATTTTCCTGAACTGGGGTTGGTTACAGTAAATAATTTACACTGCAAATACAACCCTTTCTCCAGTTTGGGATGTTCCAAAAAACAGAACACTACTACAGCTTTTATTTCATTAACACTGCTTGAGCACTTCACACGTAAATATTTCAGCCTATGGAGTCTTGGATTTACTCAACCCCTATTGTATTAGCTACAGGGCTTTCACGCTATAGAATTAGCACGATCAGTATGGATTTTGTTACTCTCCTCAGATAAAAGCTTTCAGTAATACGAAGATTTTTTTTTTTAAGACCAAATTTCAAGATCAAACATGCTCACAACTCCATTCTCTTTTCAGTTGCTGGATCTGTTCTCATGGATCTATTCCACAGAAATAAACATATTAAAAATATAACAGCATTGTGGCATTGTGTGCATTTGTGGCTCTTCTCCTGTTCTGTGCTTACCAAGGTCTTGAGTTTTTAGCCTTACTTGGAGAAAGCATTTTTAGAAAGCAAACACACAAGAACTTAAGAAAAATCTGATGCCAATTTATATGACGAACTGAAAATATTTTTTCTGCCAGTTAAAATTCCTTAGCATATTCGCTGTATCTATGTTCAAGTAATTCACACATTCCTCCTTGTCCATATTCTTCTAAGGACTACCAGTTTCCTTGCCCCACTCTTTAGACCTATTCTTTTCTGTGCCTTTCTTACAGAAATGACCACTTTTCCGTAAGATGCATAGCCACTGCCGCAGCAAGGTATTTCAAAGCCAAAGTAGAGCATTAGTAACAGCGAGTTTCTTGCCTCTGCACTAGCTCAAAAGTAATTTAAAACTTCCGTGACACCACTTCATGTAGGTACAGCTGACCCTGTACCCAAATGTGAAAGATGCAATTTAAAAGTTAACAAGTCATTTGTACTTCAATGCAGAAATTCCTAAGTTTATTTCAATACTTTGCACCCCAAAGCAACATAACCTGTATTTTCCTACACTCCATGAATAATAAAGTTCTTTATTTTCCATCTCTATTATAGCAATGGTAGCCAACATGCATATGGCCTGATTCACAGTAGGTGACATCTTGAGAGCACTTTTCCAATCCCCCTGCCAGCAGAACATACTATAAATGCACTATATTAATACTTGATGCAGCATGCTGCTAATTTCCACAGAAGAGAGAAGATTGCTAAGTATATGTAGGATTGCGCAGAGAAATGTCAGCTAAACTACCAAAAATAGAAAAAAGCTTTTATAGAATTGAGGTAGGGATGGAGAAGGACTTCTGTTTCCTGCTTCCATTGCTAGTTGTGACTGCTTGATTTATTTTCTGTATTTTTAAAAAGTAATCCAGCTATTAGATGGATTAACAGTATTACAGCCTCTTAATCATGGGTGGGTAAACAGGGTAACCAATTAATTCCTGTCTACAAAACCAATTTTTTAATGTGTTATATAGGTATTCAGTTTCCCAACCCCTTTGCATAGACTTAACCTATAAAACATTGTTCTCACAGAAGGCTTCAAGTGCTTTATCAGAAGTTTGTAAGTTTGGGCTGCATCACACTGTATATGTGAAACTCCTACTTTGCAGATAGTGGCTCTAGGAAGAGAAGAGGGGAAAGATATCCTAAAACCCCTTGTATCAGTGCCAGAAGACTTCATTTAAAAAGTAACATTAACTGCTTAACATAAAAACATTAAAAGAAATATAATCTACATTAGTCGGAAGTTAAGTTAGTTCTTCAATAACCTTTGTCTTCACAAAATATGCACACAAAGCCTAAATTATACATTAAAGTGCAGGCTATTTTGCTGGTTAATAATGAAAATTTATTTTGATATAAAAGTACAAAGTAAAAGATAGGTTTCATTGCTTTTACTGCAAGGCAAGTATTGGATGATATCCCAGAAACCTCTCAATTTCTCCCTTGCCAGAGCCCTTTCTCTCCAAGGATCATTCATGGGGTTGCTTAATACAGAGGAACGAATCAGAGGTTTTCTTAACGTGAAAACTAAGGAAGATCTTGGTATCACTGCAGTGGAAAGAATGCTGGATTTTTGAAATCTCAAATACTTTGAAAGTTCAGGTTTTTCCCAGCTCCCACCCAAGATCTCAACAAGCTAAAAGACTCTCATAGGAGCACAAACACATGAATTGTAAGGAGGAAGAAAAAGCACACTCAGACACACAACTCTTCGCTTGTGCTGCTGGGAAGCTAAATGAATGTTACTGCCCTCAGGTTAAGGAATTGAGCTTTGGCCAGGAGAGAGTTGCTGCCACAAATGGCAGCAAATAGCAAAAATAGCTAAAAGCGGTGAGGCTGGAAGGCAGCCAGCTCACTGCTCCACCACTGGCCGGGGGCAGGAGGGACACGCTGCTGCCCAGCACCAAGAAGGACCTTCAATCTCCAGCTGCAGCTACTGTCACGCACATACCGAGCCCTTATCAGGAGCATACAACTAGTTGTATTATGCAGTACCCCTTAAAAAAAGATGACCCAGGTAAAATGGTTCACTCTGAGCACCATTAGAAGAATTGAACTTCTGGGTCTAGATATCTGTTCAACTTTCCCAAGATGACTGATTCTTTAAAGATGATCCTACCTTTAAATACTCACATTAAAGTCAAAACATCCAAACCTACCCAGCTCCATCCTTAACTTTCCCATCCCTGCTACCTGCTAGACCAGGCAGACAGCACCACAGGCATGAGTCTCCGATGCCAGGAGCTATTCTGTCAAGGGTCCCCCCGAGTGGTCTTTGTAGGAAACCAGTAACTGTCTCTCATTATCTTAAGGCTTAAAAACTGACTTGCATTATGGCAATGGAAATGTCCAAAGCTATGTTAACTGAACTTATTTTATTGAAGAAAATTACATTTTTCTGAAATAGAATTTATATGCTGCAGCTTCTCTTCTCTGAGAGAATTTTTATTTAAATTTTGTAAAATAAATACATCAAACTTGTCAAAGCGAAGTCTACCTTTCTAGATAAATGACAGTTTCTACCTGCCTGTTAGTCATCACACGTCAAAAGTAGCGTTAAACACATCCTGGAGTAATTACAGGTTTTTTATTAGCTCTGTTAAAATAGTTCAATGCAATGACATTTCAGAATTAACTTGCATACACATAAATATACACACACAGACACACATACTTAGCAGACATTATATTCAGCTACTTCAATGTCAAGTTGGGCCAGAAGCTTTAAAAATAGTCCTAGCTTTGGAAGTTAGGACAGCTTACAAACAGAAGGCTGATTAAGCCAAATAACTATCAGAGGAGTTGTATGCCTGCACTCCAAGTTACAGCCTAAGTAACAGTAAAGAAAGTTTAGAAGGTTTAGAGCTGTCTTCTGTTGTAATTTGTTTCTCTGGAAATAATGGATTTCCCACTTAACACTCTAAAGCAGTTTGTTCTTAAATTCCCTGTAATTACTATTTATAACAAACCTTGATAAAGAAACCCACCAAGAAGAGTCCTTGAGAGTTATCTGTAGTCTCATTTCTAATGTTGCCCAAAACAATCATGTCCCTAGACAGATCCCTGTGGAGACAGCAGAGCTCAACAGGCTGTGTCATACTAGAAGTTTTGTTCCGATCACAGAGAGTAAAAACAAAGTCCTCCACTGCTGCTGCTTGCTGGAGTAACTCCATCCCCTTTCATATTGTTCATCAGGGCACTCAGCTACACCCTCTCCTGCCCGAGACATCTATGAGCAGTTGCTGGTAGCAGTGGGACAACAGCATTACAAAATCCTCCAAAAGCTAATGCACGTGCCATTATCATACAGACGAAAGACTGGGTTCAGCCTGCCTTCCTTCACATCCTTGGGATAATCAGTACCTGCTGCTGCTCATTTCTCAGTAAATCTCAGACACCTCTTCTCTCACCAGTGCCCATCTGCTATTAACCTCCAATAAACCAGTGACACTCCAAGTATGGCTTTTACTCTCCAGCCACAGCTGACTATGGGAAAGAGTCCCTTTCTGAACTCTCTGGAGAGTAGACTCCTCAAATTAAGCTATTTAACAAAGAATTGAGGTTTATTTTCTAGAAAAGTACAGTAAATAGCAAGTTTCATGTTTATCAGTTCCTTGTTTACTAGGTCACTCAATGCATTATCAGTTACCATATTCCGCTACACATTTATCAGCACTTAAATCAACGGATTATTTAACCCATGAGCCAAGTACACAAGCAGGCTTCAAGACATTAAACACAACCTTATATATTCAATTACACAACTGTTAGGTTTAGATCTCTCATATCACCACAGTTCTGTTGGTAAGCCTCGTCAGTCTAGACAGCTGGATTTGAGAGTCTGCTAATTGGGTCACATGCAAGACCTCCATTATTTTGACCGCACACCCACTGTTAATTACCCATCCTATATTTCAAGCCCTGCATAGCATTACTTTTGCCTATGCTCGCTAGGCCTGCCCTTCAGTTTCCTTCTGCTCCCATCCAGCAGCAATCCAAAACCAAAGGAGTCCCAACTCATCCTTCCTCCACCTCCTTCACTCTGTCAGGTGCTAGTTCTGCACATCAAACTTGCTTTTCATCACCACTTCTATAGAGCCTCCTCCAAACCCCCAGCTCTGCTCCATGTTCTCTCGTACCCCTCTACTCTCCAAGCTTTTCCATATCTGACATCATGTCTATCAAGTACTCTTTCACTCCTCCGCTCCATGATTTTCCTTCCCAATATTTCAGGGGATCTTACCTTTAAAAATCCCTCTTGTCACCTCTCAATAGGCAATAAGAGCATAATTAGATGTGATTACTTGTTTTGATGATACTTTGATTGCTTTCTAAGCTTGTTGGCCATGAGGGAAAGGAAGCAGTTAACTATTTGCTCATGTTTTCACATATTTATTCTTTCCCTTTCAAAAGTCTTCACAGAAGCTGCAATCACTTCCCTCTCTACATTTGCCCATCTCTATCTAACCACATCACCTTCAAAACCTCCTCACCCCTCCAATTACCTGTTAGCCCTTCGGCAAGCACGTACGTACATCTCCAGAACCTCTCTTTCTCCAGATACCTGTACACCTCAGCACTATATCATCAAGCCCCACCACTCAACATTTTACTTTCTAGATTCCCTGGATTTTGCATATTCCTGCTTTCCTTAAACCAAAGAACAAACAGCACTCTCACATGCCCAGGTTTCTTTGGCCATTCTGAGACACTTAGTCTCCGCATCTTTCAAGCAAATCCTTCTCTTTCAACCTTCAAGAATTTGAAAAGTGCTTATGCGCACTAATGAATAGAGGAATTGATCTTGCATTTATCAGCTTCTCTGTTCAACTGCATCTGTTGGCGAGTCACATGTTGCAGAGTTGGGGGGTATGTGCCGATGCATTGTGACATTTTGATGGGCACTGGGCACTCATTCAGGGACAGCTAGCCATAGAGAGCCTACCAAAGCTGCTGAGTGCCTTCAGTGGGAAAAGAGGAAAGATTCTTGCACTTCTTTAAGAAACACAATGTCGCCCATTGAAGAGCATTGCACCTCACCACGATGTTGTGCAACAGAGACAATAACACACCGTCACAAGCAAACTTTGAGGTGGACGGAACAAAACACAGCTATGTGGGAAGTGCTGCAAAATGAGGACCTCACTGCAACATTTAAAATGATTCCAGCAAATTTCTTTAGTGTAAACGCAGCACATAGCTTGGAATAGGTTAAGCAGTTTTGTTGAACACAAGACATCTAATAGTTTGTTTAGATACTTAACTCATAGTTACTGCATTAGTGATTACTTCCAGAAAACAAAGAAGTTCAGCCAAAATGGGTTTACAAATATCCATCTTTAACCAACTATTGAAATATTCCAATAAAAATAAGACATTTAAAAGAAATCCAAGAGCACTACATACCACCACCAAGAGCTTTCACAGCTTCTGTTTTAACGACACAGCAATAATGCATCAGTTAGAGTAATACTTAAAAACAGGGCTATGTTATTCTCAAATTTCAGGAGATGTCAAAGTAAAAATGATTGCTGAAACAATCTCCTATAACATCTCATGAAGGAAAAAAACAACCTTGTTGTCTGACAGTCTTAACTAACAGTATCCTTATGCACACACAGGGTCATCTATCCCCACTGGTTTCTCTCTGACTAAGGCCAGCTGTGGGAGAATGGGCAAAAGCAAACAAGTAAATGCATTCCAAGATGCAGACAGCATTCAAGATGTGGACAGCCCATACATGTCAACAGCCGCCCGATAAAAGTTCTCTCCCTCTCCTACTCACTCCCAGCATCCTACTTGACATTTTCATTGTTACTGAGCTGACATTTCCATGAATTCCACAAAAATTGGCATTAAGAAGTCATTAAGCTGAGCTGGTAAAGTGAATAGAGTCTGGAAACAGCCAGCACAACTTTGACACTCACTGACCTCCACAGAGCACATGAATGAGTCAACAGATACCTACTAAGGTATTATCACAAGTTCAGTCCTGAGATAATAAACCAAGCTTTAGAAACTAGGCGTGAAGATACGCCTTTTACCTGGAGTAATATAACTTGACCCAAAGTTCAGCAGCAGTGGCCCCAATATAAAAACTTGTTGACCCTCACAAGCAGATGATGACATGCGAGCAGACTAGTACCCAAGTCACTCATATGAAGAAAAATATATACACAAGTTTATGATGGACAGCTAGGCAATGGCTTACCTTATTCAAGGAAGAGTGAGTAATGCCAATCCATCTCGGAAGCTGCTCTGAACACAAGACTTAGAGAAGTAATTATACTACCTAGGAACCTGCAACAGTGAACCTGAACAACACCAGTGCAACTGTTAACATTTCCAAACAGCAGATGGCTCAGAATTGGTAACACACAAAGCAGAGTCCCGCTCACTGCTGAAGTCAGATAACAATGAGGAAAGGGGAGTGGACTCAAGAGTTGT